>DWDV01002239.1:0-11850 GCA_018245615.1 Mimoniades ocyalus
AGGAGTAACTTTACTAAACTTCAGCAAGTCAGGAAACACGCCACAGTCAATACATTTATTAAATATTAAAACTAAATCTGGAATTAAAATGTCAATAAAAGAATTCACAATACTAACCGAAACACCCCAAAGGTCAGCAGTTTTTTTAATATTAAGTGATTTAAAAGCAATGTTGACATCATAATAATTAATGTGCCGAAAAACAAAACCGTTATAGAATTCTGGGACTTTATCTTTAATTAGTGACTCTGCAGTGGAAGTGGAAGAGCCTAATCCGCTTGTAAGACAGACTGGGAAAGTAGAAAAAAAATTATCAAATGCATTAGCAACTTCTAAATCGGATGTAATAATGTGACCGTCAATACTTAATTTGAATTTAGACTCTTTTATTTTAGTTCTCCCAGTCTCTGCATTAATAACCTTCCAAGTGGCTTTAATTTTAATTTAATTTTTATTTAAAGCAATATCGTAATACACATTTTTCCGACCCTTTTATTGTTCCACTGTTGGAACACGTGACTTCTCACGGAATGAGAAGGTAAAGTTTAAGGCCATAGTGTGCCACGCTTTCTAAGTACGGGTAGGAAGATTACACACGCCTTTAAAAACATTTAATAAGTAATCCGACTTGTGGTCGGAATGCACATATATTTGAATATTATTCTCGATAAACACTGTCTAGACACAGCACTATCCAGTTACGTATGCAGATCGTAGAACCGCGCTTTAAAAATTACGCGCTCGTCCAGACCTCAGACCCTTTTATAATCCCCAAGAATTTTCGCCTTAATGATATGTCCATTTATATTACGTATATTTGTTTTACCTTCACCTACGGACCCGCAACTTTTCTAATAAGGGCCAGGAAAATATTAGACGTATTTAACCCGTTGAATTTCGAGTAATATTTATAAAGCCGCAGCTTACGAAAATATATTAGGTCTCATCTATCTTCGAATCCTTTCTTTATATAACGTCTTTTAATTCAATCTATGTACGTTTATTATATGTGGATATAACACAATGCTATAAGCATAAGTATATCTTTTCTGATATTAGAACCGTGGATAAATGTCTTCTGAAATCCTTTACAGTAAGTCATATGTAAGAATTATAAGGCAACTATTGCCCCCATTTATTCATTTTTATAAAAAAACTTATCCTTATTATTATATTTTCACGTCAGCTCCTTTGCAGGGATTTTTTCATTCTTTGGAAAATTTACAGCTAGCACATAGTATATAACAAACAAATAAAATAATATAATGCCATTTACACGCTTACACACTCATAATATGATACAAAAGGTAATGTGTATAAAAGTATGCAGAGGAAACCTTTATTTCATGTCATAAATTAAGTTTTAAACTATTACAAGATGTAAGAAAATACAACATATTTAAATATTGTAAGAAAAAACTATCATATTCCAAAGAATTTATTAACATTTGAAAATATTGGCCATTTGATTGCTTATATAAACATACTTCGAATAAAACTACTTCATTCAATACACCATCACAGTTCCATGCTAATTAGACACTACAACTTAAGAAGGCAAAGTTTACAACATCGACACGCGGCGATGTCCTTGTCTTTTTTAAGTCTCCTTCTTCTTAATTATATTACAATCTACCTGTGCGTTTAGCGACGATTTGTTGGTACAGTATTTACATAATGCTCACTGCCTTAGGGAGCGCGATCTTCAATCAAGGCCTTTCTTAATCGAAAAAAATAGTTTCAACAGCTTGTCTTTAATTTTATGACATGGCTATGATTTTTACTACATATTGCCTATTGCTGGCCTATAAATTGCTTTTTCCTTCTAGTAATTAAATATTCCAAGTTGTAAATACGGAAAACAAATATATAATAAAGAAATTAATTAATATAAATAGTATGCAAAAAACCTGATATGTTATGTACTCAGCACAGCCCATACGTGCCAGTATGCAATCTCTACATATGTAAAAAAAAAATATCTATGTGTGTTTTTGAGATAACGCCTTTTTTTAAATTTTACATGATTACTGGCTCATTACTAAGACCCAAACATGGGATTTTAAAACTTTTTCTGCCTATTCGTGTCTCCAAGCGAATCTCTAAACGACAGTCTATTTTGATAGAACTTATGTTAGCAGATAGAAGACTTTTCAGACAGTGATTTTTGTTCTTATTTTAAGTGTGCAATAAGCCTACATAAGAAGATATAAACTTATGCTACGGCAACAGATGTATATAGATTATATTTTTATAAAAGACATAGTCATGCTTGCTACTGAAAAACAAAATCAAAGACAAAGAAACTAATACGCAGAAAGATAAAAAACTTATCGCTTTATTACAGACTACACGTTTCATATTTCAGTTAAGAAAATACATTGAATATTTTTTAGAAATGACAACGTAGGTACGCTTGGCACTTCTACAACATTAAAGATAAAGGTTGTTATCCGTGACGAGATAAAGAAACGTAAGACAGCGCTCACCTCGGGCCGTGGATCGCGAACGGGGTGCAATAACATTTGCATATTGCGACGGGAAATCTCATGATTAACATTTTTATTAAACATGGATTAGGTGTAATCCTTTTTTATTCGACAATTAGAAACGTTATCGCGGCCATAGCGCTCGTAAAGAGTTGAAACAGCCACCTATCGACTCGGTAATTAACTAAATTGCCCCGTATTTCAGATAACCTTCTTTAATTAAACTTTGGCTCTTTCCGCGGTCTTTATGGGGTGTTAATTTAAAGAAAAAATAGCAACTTCCTTGTTCCAAGTAAATCATATTTTAATTGCTTTGTTAGGATTAGTTTGTTAATGCGTTCTAATGGATTAAAGATAAGACCTAAAATATTTTCGTAACGATTAACATCACGCGTGTAATTCTTGAAGACGTAGGCAGAGGAGTATAGTACATTCCCACGTTTCACTTTTACGTCCCACCATGGAATACATGGTCAGCCTACTGCCATACATCGGACACATATCAATATTTCGAGCCATTACTAGAAAATCTAAATTAGTGAAATTTAGTAGTGGGGGGGAATTGAACCCAGGACCTCCCTATCGACAATCGCACTTGCAACCAACACAACCAACGTGGCAGTATTAAAAACTTTCTTTTATCCACTTTTTTCATTCGCACGGTTTGAATAATAAAAAAATTACTATGTCCGTAATATGATACATTTTCATATATAACTAGATATGTTGATACAATAATAATAATAATAATAAACATAAAACAGTGATGTCAACCGACATTACAGTGGAAAAGTTGTTGCAAAAATAAAAACCCAGTAAATTCGTGTTTATGTGTGTAAAGAAATTTGCTAGTAAGCGTGTTTAGAATTTGATGGTGATTGCTATAGCTTCATGTGTTTTATAAGCTTCGTGACTCGGTAACTTTCTAGAGTTTTCCAGCGCGCCGCGTGTAAACCGACCACTACGACTGGATTTATTCCCCGCAACTATTAAACCTCACTTACTCCACCCAAATCGTAAAAGGTTTCTTTAGATTTGATATCTCCAATTCTTTGAAAGTAGCTACCTACCTATAAAATATGAGTTTTCGTCCTGCACAAGTCATAAAGTACTAGACTGATATATTTTATTACATACTCGCTAACGTCTGCGGCTTACTTCGCTCGTTTGCACTAAAGCAATGTAGTAACTAATGAATTGCAACTATGTGCAATAATAGTGCCAACAGTTATTATGCCTAGAATATGCCATAAGGGAAAGAAAATGTATTTACATGCATGTGCATGTGTATATATTTGTTACGTGAATATCTACATACATATAACAACATTTTATACATTTAGATAAACGGCTAAATGAATAAACATTTAAAATTTAAAGTTTTTTTTTTTTCAAAAGTCAAAAAAGTTTTTTTTTTTGACAAGAATGCTTTGACTTTTTTGATTTGATTGACGATAACGCTGCGGCAAATGATCGTACAAGCTTTTTGACCAAATCAAACTAAAAGGCATTAAATTTTCTTAAATTTTAAATTTCAAAATTTGGCAAAATTTTTTTTGCTAGTTTCTTAGGATTTCTCTAGATCCAAACATCATAAAAAAAATTCATGGACATATCTGAAAACTAGACACTTGGAGATACAATTTGCTTTTGTTTTACTATACGATTATTTTCCTCGGAGTTACAGCTCGTTGAAAATTACCTAAAAATTTATGATTTTTTCATACCACTTAATTTTTGTGACTAGATTATTTCAATATGGAGTATGTAGTGATCTTGTACTACTGTTAATATTCATTTTTATTAGTTACTTCTATGTTAGTCGATATAAAAAAGAAAATATACACTTAAAATTAAATTCATACATATCCATACAAAATTCAATTCCCCAAATTATAACAACTTCTCAATAGATATTCAAGTAGCGACCGCCATTTTGTGAAAAATTTAATTTCAGAACCAACTCCCATATTTATATAGCTTTCATAACCAAACCTTCTACATAATATATCCACCTACTCGATTTTAACGAGTCATCCACTTACGAAAGTCAATTCGAGATATTATATTAAACTTGTGCTAACAAGAGATTATTGCGAATGAAATTAAATTTCTCATAATATTCTCTAGTAATCCTGCTGAATGAAGCGAGTTTCTTAAAGATTTAATTATTATCTAGCTTTTTGAAATTATATTCTGTTCCATCGAGTGAATACGATAGGATGATCTCATACAGATGAGTATTCTAATATGTATATTCTGAATATTTGGCATGTCGTTCCTACTATAATATATTTTAATTGTGTATGGAGAGCAATTACTGAAACAAACGGTATTTACGCTTGACACTGATAAATATTTTAGCTCTATTCCGTTTCTTACAATGCTTTTTTGTATTAAATTATTTTATATGTATATCAAACGCAATGAAACATCCATTTGTCGGGAAGATTCATGAAACTATCAGCGTTGGAAAGCCCGAAAGATATTTCGTGTACTACACAACGCACGTTAATCAAACACGTTTAAATCCGTTTAAACTTAATTAATTAAATAAATAGAAACCACGTTTAATAAACACACATTAAACATTTCATTTCATAGTTCGTTGAATACATCAATTAAGTATTCTATCAATCGAACCGTCGTAATTTAAACAACAATATTTGTCGATACTTTCATCAACATGTTGTTGAACAACAATAACGTTAACAACGATGGTCTCCAAACAAATAACACTGTTAATAAGTCTTTTTATAGCATAATTTATTCGAAAAAACTATAAAAAATATATGGATTTATGAAAAGTATACCTTATATTTGCGTGTCTCTACAATTATATTCTTGTAAACTTTGTTCAATAATTTAAGTGTACGCTAGGCCTCATTCAGCTCCTTATATCACCTATGATGATGATGATACAATGTTGTTGGAAGAACTCGGGGTATGTTCGGCAAGAACTTGGTGGTTTATGTACAACTGTGATATAAATGAGTAAGAATTAATATACGTAGAAAAATAGCTTGGTATATGAACAAAACAATGTCGACTGTGAAAAACTGCTAGAAGCGAAGCAATAAATGAGTATCGATCAGTTTACATGCAACAATACATTTATACCAAACCCAGACTGGTGGGGTGTAGGTGCACTTAGAAAACAAGTGTACGTTGATATTTTGACTTGAAGCAGTAGTAATACTTTAGTGACTTGAATAGTCTAGTGTTAGAGTATTCAGCTTAAATAGTCTTAGAAATCAACCTCTCACTCCAGATGTCCCGGATTCAACACACCAGGCTCATGTAAATTTAAAACAAATGTGCGATTTTGAGATTAAAATATCGGTTGCTGTAAAAACATCGTAAAATGAGGGTTACTTAAACGCGTGTGAATTCTGAAAATTCACACTTCGCCATTGCGGTAAACTCTTGTTCTGAGAGGAGACCCATGCAAAGCAGTGTAGTGCCAAAAGGGTCGGTGATGTGATGTTGATATTTTATTTAGAGCTTTAAACGACTTATCATCAACCTGTAGACACGATAGATAGATTGAAATATGTAACTTAATATCTGTGAAAATATAAATGACGCAGCAAAACATTCGCGCATAATTATGTAAAGAAAGAGATTCGGAACAGAATTTGAGCCCAAGGCCCCCAGAATAAGCAGCTGAATTTGAGGCTACCAAGATATCGTTACTTCAATTCAATGATAGCAATAACTAATAATAAAAATAGTCTGACAGCCTCAATGGTTACACCGTATTGACTGAACATACTTTAAGTTCATTAAATATAAACAAGTACATTATGATCATAATATAACAGATTTGAATTTATTTTGCGAGCGACTGAGAAACTCTATGAAAACTATAATTACAATACGGGTGAAGTTTACGCTGGGACCATGAATAACTTTTGATAGAGTGAGCGCAGCCGATACGTCCTTTGAATTTCAAATACAGGTACGGCGCTACCTGAAATCTAATAAATCAAACGCGATCGACTCACACAAGCGCGCAACCAGACTGAACAGAACTATAATTATACCTACCGCGTCTTTCGGAGTCTGCGAATGGAAAATCATTTTGTTATGGATTGTAAAATACGAGTTGTGTGAAGTGTCACTGTACTTTCCCACAGTATGATTATGGCGACTGCCTCGTTGGTCGTGTTAGTTGCAAGCGCGACTGCCGATCAAGAGATTCTGCGTTTTAATTCCGATTCGGTCACTATTGGATTTTACTAAGTTAGATTTTCTAGTAGTAATACGGAATCTGGATATGTGTCCGGTGTATGGCAATACGCTCACCACCTATTCCATTGTGGGTAGTCAACGCAACTGGTGAAACGTGGAAGTACGTATACAACATTCCTCTGCCTACCTCTTTGGGGACTACAAGCGTGACGTTATGTTACGTATTATAAGATAAAGATTATTAAACAAGCAGTTAGTACTATCATAACGAAACACGACAAAAGAAAAATGTAGCTCTTTTGTATCTATGCACGACAGACATGGGTATCTGTCATGCAACGTGAAAAGGCTTGCAATAATAGCAGAGTTTCTTTTTCGCGTACTGTGCCGTAGTAAAATTACATTGGATGCAAAATAAAATGTTTTATTTTTATTATATCATCCGGTCATTTATTATATCATTTACGGGGTAGGCAGAGAGCACCAAATGCCACATATCTCAATTCTAACAGACTTCACGTGACTTTTCTACATTTATCGCTCTGTTATATATAATAACGTAGTAATAAACTTTCTTTCTAGAAACGATAATAAAAACTGACATGCAAAATAAACGGAATATAAGTTCATTACGCGGTTGTACAGTCTCATGATTTATCGCGCGGTATCCATCGGGCTTCCAAATTAATCCCTCTGCAGACACGATGCCCCTCGTACATCAAAATATCCCCGGGCTTCAGTTTTTTTTAAGCCCTTTAAAACCACAGCGCATAGTAAAGTACCCTTTATGACCACAGTGGAGGAAAATTCAATAGTACATCTGAGTAGAATAAATGTAAAAGCGCGCATATATTATTATAAAGGCTTACTGACTAACGATAATGTATTGAACAATTTTTCATTCTCACACTAAGTGTATACTTTGAATACAATAGCTATAAATTGAGATGGTTACACCAACGCGACTAATTTCAAAACTCCCCGGAGGAGCCGCTAGGTAACTAACTATCGAACTTTGGCAAAGTTTACTATCGACACAAAAGGGACGGGCAATAAATTATATTTTATACTTAGGTATCCGTTCATTTATATTATTGAGAATTACTAGAACTTTGGTACGTTTCATGAATATATAAACTAGAATTTTGTACTAAAAGAAGTCTAAAAGACATGCCAAATTCGAACTAAATGTGTAATGAATCAGTCATTCAGTCAGTAACTGAATGAAAATTTACAAACACAATCATACACTCTACTATGTGTTAGCTTATAAATGTAGTCTTTATTTAGTCCAACATAAATTGTACTATACTTTTACAAGAGCGACAGATATCGCAATTCACTAGAAATATAACGGCCATTACGTCGTACTAAGAACAATTAATTAGTATAATACCGCAGTTCCAAATACAAATCTCGTAGAACTTCAAATGAATTATGTTTGTTCTTAAAGAGTTATCATCCTCCTTATTATGATGGCGATAAAATTAAGAAACTCCTCTTAATGTTGTAACACTAAATTGTACTTTGGGCTTGTTAATTTTTACGATCTTAGCTCACGATGTAATCGTTGCGAGTTTATACAAGTATGTCTTAAATGTTTTATCCTGTAAAGCGGGACTGCCTTACGAGAGGTTTTGGTTTCAAATCCCAGGTTGGTCACTATTGGAATTTTCTCACTTACATTTTCTAGCAGTAGCTCGGAGTCTGGACATGTGCCCGGTGTATAGCTTATTGCTATACATTGCGGACCGGTATTTAGGAAGTAATATAAATCATAGTCGCTCTCTTTTATCATTCTGCTGTTTATTACCGGACTCCTCTCAAATGAGGTTGGTTAAGATTATACTCTACCACGTGGACGGACATAACAAACATTAGAGAACAATATTACTAAGTTCAGTACGTGCAAGTCCCTTCGCAATTTTATCTATGTATTGAATGATATATTTTTTAAAGTCATATACCTATTCTTACTAATTTTAAGAAAATTGATGATGCTGGACAGGATTCGAGCGCTAGACTCACTGAGTAGAAAGCTAAAATCTGAACCACTGGATCTTTATTGCACGCAATAATATTCGTAGAAAATTTATTTCTTATTTTAATATTAGTGAGTCACGTTGCATCATTCACAACACAATTTCGTTAATGCAACCAATAGGTGCCTTGTAGCGTGGAATGCTATTGCAGGAAATATAAGTTACTTTATCATGGAGCGACAAATATTTTTTTTACAAAGTGCACGTTTCAGAGGAATATTTGATGACGACAGCAAAAGGACTTTGGCCGTGAGAGATTACTGGACGTTAGCGTGCAATATTTTCATGGACCACGCCCACTCTTTTGCGGCGAGACATTAAGTTTTTACGAGCTGAATAGAGGCGAAGATTGGAAAAAATTCAAAGCACTTTTTGTCGAAATTCGTAAAAAAATGTTTTGTATTGTGAGTGGCGCACAATGGTGGATGGAGGAAATGAGAGTCTGGGCGGTGCTCAATTTAACTTGCACGCTCCCCAGCCCCCTAGAGGGGTTATATGACCGTGCACTCAATAACCGCTGAAGATATTGCATAAATTTGTCTACGTAATTAATGGGCTGCATTTATTTTCTATACCACAATGATGGATAATACCTGAGTGTTTGTGTCAAAAACTTTTCTATAAAATATATTTTAGTAATGTAGAAAATATCCTCGTTTTATTGATCATTTTGTTTCACGAGTGTGGAATATAAGTTTCGTGGTATTATTTATGCAGTGTACACTTCAGTTTCTCAACAGTAATTGATTTATACATACTATCCCACGGCTAAACTAACTATCACTTTTAGCTATTGAAGACCGTGTAAGGTAGCACTGTCTTAACCAGGTTCCGAATATAGATAGAATGTAGGTATTCATATAACCAATCTATCTTTTAGACCTTCTCAATCTTCCCTGTAGAGTTCCTACAAAGTCCAAAGAAGTGGAAAACGTCATCAGGAACATGTAACATCGTGCAATCAGTAACACAGCTAACAATAAAAAATGCCGCCATATGAATTACGATTTTGACTTAAACTTTCTTATCTGATGAGGATAATGCGCATAGGCACATACGGAACCATGCCTCTCTGATGTATCGCTAAGAGATCAATTTTACGCCAACCAGTTATGTAACTATGGGAATAAGATATATGAACGACTTAGAATATTATTGTACTTTATGTATTCGTTCACATGCCGCTAAGAGGCATCAGCATAAGTGTGATTAAGTGTAAATTAATATTAATTAATTATTACCCGCTTTTGAATGTCTGCAAACAATGTACTCCTAAACACTATGAACTCTAATGAACTCTGCCTTTGATGGCAATATTAGCGTAGCAGCCATAATGGCGCAACGTGAGCTTTTAATTAATTACGGTCCAGGAAGCGACCGAGACGTACGAAGACTAGCGTATTATTTTTTTCAATTTACATAACACACGGTTTCCTTTTCAGCAGACATACAGGAAATTAGAACTGACATTTTAATACCAGCTACCACATCGACGTGTAATGTGAAATTAATGAAACACAATTATAATATAAACACTTAGGCTTACAAAACTCTATGTTCATAATATACGTTTCATATGTCGTACATATTCTTGTACATTTTAGTATATAATCATAATTATATACCAGATTATTTGAACGTAAGTAAAGTAAACATATCATAGGACATATGTACGCCTTCCACGTACTCGTATGTGTAAGGTAGGTAGTGCATTTGATTACTAGTCGCTTGTCTCTTGAAGCGTTAATGAATTTTTTAAATATTACAAGCAATCGACAATACCCCTAAGGTGTTTATAATTATTATTGTTTGTAATTAGTCTAAATTGTAGTATATTGAAAAATGAATTGTAATCAAAGGTCTATTTATTGTAAATTTCGAAATTTTGTTGCCAAAATTCATTATTTGACCATATGTCAACCCCTTTGAAATTTTCGTGAATATTTCCGTATTTGTGAATATTTCCGTAAAGCTCATAATGGCTCGCCAGATCTTTTAATTAATTACTGACCAGGAAATGCAAGCGTCCTATGAAGGATGCTCATTTTTCACATTTACATATTACACGAGACGAGTCTCTTAGAATAGAAACGAACATTGAATTTTTATTGAAATATGTTTACCTCGTTTTAATTACGCTGCGTTTGTATACACGTTTCTAGAAAGATGTTGAATTTTTATTAAGGGTTTTACTTAAATCTTGAGTAAACATAATGAAATCAACGATCTGGTCATTAAAAAAAAATAAGCCTGTATGTGGTGCGAGGAACTACATAATTAGAAATAGTTTTCAAAGTACCAATTTTTTAACTAAAGTTACATATCTCTCAAATCAAACTATTGTTTTAAAAAGTTCTTCTCTTGGTTCTCAAATACTTAAGATATAATTCGTTTATTGAATTCTTAAATAAACGTTTGTCCACAAATATTTATAGCAACTCGCTTTGAAATAATGCATTTTTCCTTACCTGTTTAATGCAGTCGCGTATAACCAAACAGACGTCTCGCTGAACAACAACGTGGTGAACACGATGAAAAACTCATAAATGTTAACGTAAAATAAACAAAAAGCTTCTGCCAAACAAACAATCTCCGGAAAAACTAATTTATGCGACGCATTCATCGAGAAAGTAAGCGAGCTTGGGAGCTTCTCTTTTATGTTTTGGCAAAGATTTAATATAAAAATTACTTTTCGCATTATCATGTGAGCCCGGTACACGGGGGATTGGTTTGTAAAGTCACAATTCGCTGAGGGCGCGCTCTCCGCTTCCGGATTATCTCATGCGTGACAGCTGCGAACTCTGTCGCCCTGGTACTTACCATGGCGCACAATGGCCCCGCCCGCTTTATTTATCACATTTCCATTATGAAGAATACACACAGACACACACAGGCGTACACAGGCACACATTTAAGCGCACACACAGACACTAACAAGGTTTATGAACAAACTTTAGTGCTTCGTCTTAAAGTTAACCATGTGTAATTGTCAATGTTATCACCCTGTTTAATAAATTTTGTAATTTTGTGAAGGTTCCGCATTTAATAATAATAAAATTAATAATACTAACCGAATTAATACAATTCATCATACCAATCTACTGCCTCGTTGGTCGTGTTGGTAG
>DWDV01002240.1:0-11850 GCA_018245615.1 Mimoniades ocyalus
TGTTTCGACTTTGGGGCCTCTCTTTTTCCTTACTACCTTTTTAATTGTTTTGATGTGCTTTACGTCACCTGTTTCAGATTTAACTTCGGTAACCTTCACTTCTTCTGGTTGTTCTTCTATAATTTCGGCAGTGTCGTACTGTGGTGTTTCGTCTAGTGGCGAGACAGTTTCGTCTGTAATGTCTTCAGTTGTGTGTTTTTTGTGTTTTGGTTGTTTCTTTTGTTTCGTCTTACCTTCTGGAGTAGTTTCCTCAGTAGTAATAACTTCAAGCGGGTGATCCGGCTTTTCTTCTGGAACATACTCCTCAGTTACAGTCACAGAAGTCAGTGGCGCTTCATCTTCTTTTTGCACGGTGACCGTCTCAATTGTTTCGACTTTGGGGCCTCTCTTTTTCCTTACTACCTTTTTAATTGTTTTGATGTGCTTTACGTCACCTGTTTCAGTTCTAACTTCGGTAACCTTCACTTCTTCTGGTTGTTCTTCTATAATTTCGGCAGTGTCGTACTGTGGTGTTTCGTCTAGTGGCGAGACAGTTTCGTCTGTAATGTCTTCAGTTGTGTGTTTTTTGTGTTTTGGTTGTTTCTTTTGTTTCGTCTTACCTTCTGGAGTAGTTTCCTCAGTAGTAATAACTTCAAGCGGGTGATCCGGCTTTTCTTCTGGAACATACTCCTCAGTTACAGTCACAGAAGTCAGTGGCGCTTCATCTTCTTTTTGCACGGTGACCGTCTCAATTGTTTCGACTTTGGGGCCTCTCTTTTTCCTTACTACCTTTTTAATTGTTTTGATGTGCTTTACGTCACCTGTTTCAGATTTTACTTCGGTAATCTTCACTTCTTCTGGTTGTTCTTCTATAATTTCTGCAGTGTCGTACTGTGGTGTTTCGTCCAGTGGTGTAATCGTATCATCTGTTAATTGATCGGTTGTGGGTTTTTTATGTTTTGGTTGTTTCTTTTTCTTAACCTTACCTTCCGATTGTTTCGAGTCTTCAAGTATGATATCTTCGAATAGTTTATTGTCTTTATCTTTTGGCACAATATTCTCTGTTAACTCCTTGTAATCTTGCAAATACTCCTCTGGTATATTAGCGGAAGCGAAAGGTGCTTTATCATCTTTATCGGTCGTGATTTTCTCGGTGGTTTGTATGAATGGTCCCTTATTGCTCTCGACTATCTTCTTAATCTGTTTCACCTGCTTTAGTTCTGTAGGTAATTCTTCTATTGGTTGTATGACTTCCTGTGGCAAGATATCTTTTGGAAATTGAATTACTTTTTCTTCCGTAGTTTTCTCTTCCGTAATCGTAACAAATGAGTCTGGGGTTTCATCTTCTTTTTCTAAAATAATTAAATCCGTAGTTTCCAGATCTGACTCCTTTTTCTTAACTTCTTTTTTCTTCGATTTCAGCTGTTTATTATTGCTTTTAATTGATTTGACCTCGGTAATTTTGACTTCCGGCGATATTTCTTCTACTACTTTTACTGAATTGTATTGCTGTTCATCAATGAATGACTTCATTATCTCTTCCTTATCTTTAAGTTCTTGCTCTTCTATTGGATGATTATATTTCGTCGGAGTTAAAATTTTCGACGATATCTTTGATTGCTTAATTTTGATTTCTTCATTTTCTTCGTCATATATTTCTTGTATCCGTACTTGTGTCGGTAATTTCGGTATTTCCATTGTTTCATCTGGCAATTCTATCGTGCTTATGTCTGTATTCATTCCCGGTGTTTCGTCACCGTCATATTCTTCTATATTTACTTCATGTTTAATTTTTGGTTCTTCTCGTTTTTCATCATCTAATGTCTCTTCGATTACTATATCGCCATCTAGTTGGCCTTCCTTTCCAATTTTCTTTCTTTTGCGTAATATCGTTCTCTTTGTTTTTATTTGTATAGGCTCGGCATTTCCAGGTGCTTGCATAAATTTGGTAACTATTTCTTCGGATTCTTCTATGTCTGACGACTTTGGAGATAATGTGACTGAATTTTCTGGAAAATATTTTTTCAATGTTTATTGTGTTTATTGGTTATATTTATTTAGTGAGTATTGTTAAGTGTGTTTTAATTATGTACAAATAAATTTACATTAACAATACAATATGTGGTAGTGCTCCTGTTGAAGTCAAATTTATAATATATTGCTTTACATATGACACAATACATATCCATGAAAGTACTTTTATATTCATATTTTACTGACTAATATTAAATGTTAACTGATTATTATGGTTATTATCTGTAAAAAATATTCTAATTTCATGCAACTTGGTATCATAATTAATCAAAAACAAACACATCCGCATGAGGGTTCGTTATGTTAAATTGAAATAATTCTAACATAACTCCATTAATATATGTTTACGTATGCAGCAATTGTCATAAATTCAGCAAAACCATTGATTCATGTTACCTCATTTATACTTACCAGTGCCATGTACTATCTGTTGAACGATTTCAACGCTATGCATATTATCATTTGAAGTTATTTCGGTTGATTGTTGTCTTGGTTTATGCTGTGAATATTGTGATACCTGTTCATCTATAAATGTATCTAAGATCTCTACAACGTTAGTAGATTCTAACAATTCTGAACGGAAGTTTTTTGTATCTGGTTTGGTTAAGTCTAATTTTGATTCATTTTGAAGACTGAATCTGTCACTAACAACAATCGGTGATAAGATATTTGTTGTAACATTTGTATATTGATTCTGAGTTGGTTGTATTGAAAGATCTTCTACATGTGATTCCGATATGTTTTCTGTACATTCAAAATGTGTTTGCATTGTGATAGATCTTTTAGCCGTAGCGAAATCACTGGTTATTGGTAATATATTCTGTTGAATTTCATTTTCTGTAATTTCAAGCACATTTATGCCTTTTAATGTGTTTAATGCAACGGAAGCCGTTTCTTGCCGACCAATTTTATCTAAATTGGGTTGTTTAAGACTATCGTGTATAAAAGTGTCAATTTGAATGAGAGGTTCAATTTGAATAGGTTGTGGAGCTGTTATGTTTTCCTGAGCAATTAAGTCATGTGCTTTAAATGTATCAGTCTTTTCTCCCAAAATAATTTCCGTTTGCTCTATAGAATTGAACTCCAAAATATTTTCATTAATGTTTCTCGGTTTGTTTTCTTGAATTAAAATATTATCTTGGTCTTCATCAGCTACACTTTCTATTACAATGTAACTCAAATGTGGTTCAATGTTGAATAAAGCTTTATTATTACCTTCTTTTTTAAGTGATGGCAGTTCCTCAGTGCTTTCTAATGCTTTTTGTTCAATACTTGTTAAACCTTGCTGCGTTGTATGTAATGATTCAGCCTTTACGCTCTTCAAAATATCACTATTCTTTAAAGAATTAAGGTTTTCGTCAATTGTAATGTCGGATTGCTGTATTGAATTCATTTCCATGATATTCTCAGATGCATTTTCAAATTTCTTTACTATATTTTCAAGATTTTGAGATGTTTCTTCAACAGAATACTCTTGGGTCGTATAATTACTGTGCACTTCTAATGCACAACGAGCAATAGTCTCTTCGGGTGAATAAGATTCAAACCATTCATTTGAACTTTCAATTAATTGTGGAACTATGTTCAAAACCTCAATTTCTGTCAGGGGCTTAGACTGTAATTTTAAGCTCTTAGGTAAATGATGTACCAATGGTTCTAAAGTTTCTCCAGTTTGAACTTCAGTATGTTGTATGTTATTTAACTTTATCATATTTTGTTTGGCTTGACCAGTTGCATTTTCAGGTACTTTGGAAAATTCAATAACACTATCTATTATTTGCTGTTGTTCTGTATGAATTCCTGACGCTTCTTTAGGTATAGGTCGTATCTGTTCACACTTTGGCTCTTCTGTTATTAAGGATTTTGCAATGCCTTCAAGCAATAATGTTTCACAGGTAGTGATATGATGAACAGTATCCACATTGACACTTTGATTTAGTGAAGACGGTAATGTAGAAGCGAGTAATATTTCCTCTTTTTCTTTAGTGTAAATATCTGATATTAATAGAGGTTGTTGTGCTTCCATTTGAATACAAGCTGTTTCTTTCTTAGCTTGATTTTCTTGCAATAAATCAGGTTTTGGTTCCTTGGGAAAAACTTGGTGTACTTCAAATGAAGATTTTGTTTCAATTAGGGCACTTGCTTGCTTAGAAGCAACAGCTAATTTAATATCAGTAAAAACTTCTGTTTCCATCGGTTCAGCCAAACTGACAGTCACATGTTTTGCTGTTTCTACGTTACTAGTAATATATTCAGATTTGTCTTGATCTATTTTATTAATACTATTTCCACTTTCAAGTGGTGTAACTTCAAATATATCAAGGTAATTTCCAGAATCAATGTTAATAACTACTTTTGATTCTTTTGCCTTGGCATCCGGGATGAATTCATCTTCTTTCAATTCTGATTTCGTTTCACTGACACGAATTGGTTCTCGAGTTTCAATACTAACTTTGTCAATATTTTTAACTATATTGAATACATCATTTTTGCTTTCATCCATAATTCCTTCTACTTCAGATGTCAAGCTTACCTCTGTATTTAAATGTTCAAGTACATTTAAAGTCACATCATTCTTAAAAGATTTTGGCATAGCCTTAATTGTTAAATTTTCTTCTTTTTCAGGCGCAATGTCTTCACTGACGTTAATGTGTTTTGATGTCTCGAACTCAAATTCAATTTTTTTCATTTCATGTCCTGAAATGGGGTGAAGTATTTTTTCGCTTTCTGCTATGATCGTTTCACTAATATCTACACTCAACTGTGTGGTCTTTTCAAGAGTAGGATGTAAGGTTCGTAATATTATATTATGATTGTCTATAATCGGTGTTTCAGATTCGTTGGGAACTATTTCTGAAACTGTCATTGTTTTTTGGCCCTCAATTACAGTTTTAGGCATTATTTCTTTGGGAGCGTCATTATGACGTACACCTTCGCTTTCACTAATGAATAATTCCGATTTTTGAACAGCTTCTTGCGTCTCATGAACGGGGTTTGCATTTAAAACAAGGTTATCTACAATTAAAAGATTTTCAGGATTCTGATGTATGATTACTTCAGAATTTAATATTGAACGTTGTTCATTAAACGAAGGCTCAACATTCACACCAGATATATTTAAAGCCGCTTTCAAGTCGTATTCCTTTTCACCAGTCTGTATTACTTCAGTTTGGTGAGCCGATGTTTCTACAAAATGCTCAATAACATCTTTCTCTAACACTTTTTCTGTAGGATACAGTTGAGATTCTTTTTCAGCTTGGAAAACTTCAGTTCTTTGTAAATGTTCTTGCAAAGATTCGAGGCTTACCATAGCTCTCTTACTATTGACTGAATGTTTTGGTATATCTCTGACGTTGTTAGTAACTAATACTTCTGTGTTTATAGTGCTATTATTGAAAGACACAATTTTAACATCAGCTTCTTGAGTTGGTAAAACAAAATTATGATCTAGTATGTTTTCTTTATCTATACTATTTATAGAACTTGTTATCACAGCTTGAGCTGCTGTTATATCGGGGATAATAACTGTTTCTAAAAGTTTATCTTCAATTAATATATTTTCTTTTTCATTAGCTACAGTTTCAGTTTGTTGTAAGGTATTAAAAATTAAAGCAGAAACATTAGGTGTCTGACTCACAATTTTTTGTTTTTGAAGTTCTTCTGCCATTTGATTGGGCACTACTTCTTCAATACTTGCAGTTTTTCCGTAAACATCATCAATTACTGTTAAAGCCCTTTTAGCATTCATATTAAACTTATTCGTGCTTACAAGATTATCAGATTGTGTAAGAACCTCTGAAGTTTCTACACCATGTTGTTGCATAATTGAAATTGTTGCATTATGTTTGTCTGGTGTGACTTCAAGAGCTAGTTTGTTTTCAACATCAATCGGTATTTTTTCCTCGCGCTGTGGAACTGTGTATGGCGTATATGACAATTCAGGTTTACTTGGTTTATGGGTATTGTCATTACTAAAGATTCCTTCTGCTGAATGAATTAAATATTCTTCTTGTGTAATTGCTTCTGCTGTTTTAGTAATTTCTTTAGCATTAGCCCATAACAGATCTTTTTGAATGGCAATGTCTGTCGGCTTGATTTCACTTATTTTGTTTTCAATAATTAAAGCTTGTTTAGGACTAAAATCACATTTTGCTACACAAGGCTTTGGGTTTTCAGTTGCTAAATTACTCTCTTTCTCGTTACTAACTATTGTATCAACGAAAATTTGCTTATGTGTCTCAGTTTCTATATTAGCCTTTACATGTTCCTTATTCATATTAGATTGATTTGTAAACGCTATATTTGTTTCAATTGATAATTCAGTAGAAACTGCTACTGGGCGGCTTATAACATCAGTAGTTGCTGTAAATGATTTAAAAAGAGTCTCTGAATCATAATTACTTTCTTTTTCATGTTGTGTTATCTCCGAAACTTTTAATAAGTCCTCATTTACAATTAATTTTGATGTCACTAATTTAGTATCAGGTTGAACGTTAGTTATTAATTCATTCTGACTGTGTAAAATTTCATTTGCAGATACTACTAGGGGCAAAATTGCTTGGGAAGTTACTTGAACTTCTTCATACGGAGGGCGACTCGTATCTAATAAATTTATTGAATCTCTCGTATCTATTTCTGATGTTATAGCTATTTTATGATCTGATTTTATATCAAAATTAGCGAAATGATTAATTGGTGACTTATTTAATTTTAAATCTTCTTCGACTAAACTTGGTACCATTTCAATGATTTTAATACTTTGTTGTTCAGTGCAACTGGGCATAGCTTTGCTATAGGATATTTTATTAGTATCTAAATTATGGATTTGTTCTTCTGTTGCCACTTGTGATACCGATATTTCTTCGTTCATTTTTGGATATTCCTTTGCAGCTATTGATTGCAAGACTTCTGTACTTGTAATGAAGTCTATTTGATCTACTGCACATATTTCTTGAGTTAAAGGAGATTTCAAATGGTGCGTAGGTGATGCCTTAGTTGTCAAAATATTAGGAGTCTTATGAATTTTTAATTTGTTTTCGGACTCGTTGGACTCTATTTCATAAACGGCTAATGGGACATTTTCCACTATTGAAAAACTAGCACTTTCCGGTATTCTCAAATCATAATCACCATCGTATTCTTTATCGTGTACTTGTGGAAGTGTTACTGTTTTAGCCACTTCCGATATTATTGTTTCAGACGCTGTCCCATCGGGCATCTTATCTGCTAATTGTAAATCACCGGTTGATAACAAATTTAATGTTTCTGATGTCACTATAGTTTCATTCGGTTTTACATTAAGTGTTGCTACTTGCATATTTTTATCGTCACGTAAAATCAAATTCTTTTCACTTTCATTAATATAGATTTCTTCCACAATATTTTTATCTAATGTTGAAATTGATATTTGAGCTTGTGAACTTAGGTTTGATTTATTCCTTAACAAAATGACTTCTGAATCGTGG
This sequence comes from Mimoniades ocyalus, assembly GCA_018245615.1. Lineage (NCBI taxonomy): Eukaryota > Metazoa > Arthropoda > Insecta > Lepidoptera > Hesperiidae > Mimoniades > Mimoniades ocyalus. The sequence goes on from DWDV01002240.1 coordinate 7,479, forward strand.
ACATCTATTTCTGTATTGAATTTATGTTGATATTCGTTTATCGTAACATTGGCTATTTTATGAGACACTTCATCAGTGTTCAATTTGGCTTCTTTCATTTCAGATGTTGTCATAAAATTATTTAAACTAGCGTGCAATGTTAGCGACTTATCAACTGTAACTTCTGATGGTTTTTCTAAACTAGGCATCAACCCCTCCTTTTCTTGTGACTCGTTAATGGAAACTATTACACAATCTTTGGAAGATACGTCTACATTAGCTTCTTGGCCACAGGGTAGCTTAAAAGGCCCTAGAGATCCTTCTTTTTCTTGCACATTATGAATTTCTGTAATAATTTGATTAGACACTAAAACATCCTTACGCGCTGTTTCAGTTGGTACTATTAACTCTGGATAATATTTTCCCGATTTATCTTCCACAAAAACTTCGCCGATATTTAAAGATTCCAATAAATTAAACTGAAGATTTGAAGTAACAGCTTTTTCAGTAACTAATTGTCCCAATTCTTGTTCCCTGGTCTCTTCATTCACTTCTATAATGCTTAATTCAGTCATTGGTGAAATTGACACCGCTGCAAACGAGGGAGCCACAGAAATGTTTTTAAAGGAGTCCTCTTTTATTGTTACATCCTGATTCGATACATGAATGGCATCTTGAAGTATTATTGAAGTTTTTGCTATTTTGGACTGGACATCATAACTGTCAAGATTTGATACCGAAACATTAACAGTAGTTTCAGATGTCACACAACTTTCTACAGGAACAATACCCCTTCGCGCGGCTACACTTACAATATTTTTATTATTAATATCGTCTAAAGCCGTTTCGCTGGTTATCTCTGTTATTTGTAACGGTATATTTTCTAAATGAGACTGCTTTACGAGAAGGTTGGGTTTCTCTGTTACTAAAAATATTTGTTCCTTTTCTTCAGATTGTTGTTCACTGCTGACTAGTGGGTAACTTTTATCCAATTTTACTTCTGCCTTCACATTTTCTTTCAATCTTATTGGAATTATATTAGTGACTTGACTTGCCGACACCACTTCAATTTTGTTCTCACTGATGTCTGTTGCTAAAGCGGTATATGGTTCAATGAAATCCTTAAATACTTCCGCCTGGTCGTGATCGTAATGTTCAACCATTTCTGTAGGGTATTTCGTTTTAATTGAATCCGAAAGTTTTTCAGTAAATATTTCTTCTACTTCCCTTGAACCTATTATTTGCCTTAAATATTTTTTGCGTTTGATTTGTTGCTGTTCTTTGTCATCTGTGAAATGATAGTAAAGTAAGTGAGGGGAACAAAATTCTCAAGGTTGTTGATTTTTTACCGTTTTGAAGAAAAGCAGTAACGTGCGTTTACATTATTCTTATATTAATATTTTTTAGTGTATTGTATTTGTAAGGGACAACTGTCTCACTGAAATATAATATTAATAAAATTATACTTACTTTCCTGTACCACATAACTTTTATGTTGACACTATGTTAACTATTTATCTTTAATAAGCACACACTACTGAAGCTATGATTTGTAGAAAAAAGCTGCGTCACAAAGAAAGCTACACAGTATTCTTTGTTAATTTAACGTATTTACGTTGCAATATATTAAACCAAACAAATTTACTAGTAACACATCAATTATAATTATAAAATATTGGTACACATAAACACAAAAATTACAGAAGATGTTTAGATTTTGCTTTTGTTGTAACTTAGCAGTAAGAAAAGCATTCCTACGGTTAGCGCAAATTAGGCCAATATTCGAAAGTAGCATAAATATTCATTGCTTGATTTTAATAATAATAATCTTACCTTTGTTGTAGTGACCATCCACAACGTTTACCGTATCTAATAGACAAGTAAATACTGATTAAATACATAGCGGACAAATAATTAATGTAATAGGCTTATTAAGTGTTTCCCGTCAATATATTTTAAACGTATGAATATTAATACATTTTATACGGAATTCAGAATGTCTTGCGCGTGACACACTTATTAGATCTATTTTGTACTTTTTAATATTAAATTACTTTATCGCAATATTGCTTAATTGTATTAATATACAGATTTAAATCAAAATAAAGTTTTACCTTGCAATACTGTCGCATCATGCATAACAGCAACCTCGGCAGGTGATTCCACGATTACCTGTTTGAGAAAACAATTTAATTGGCTAATAAATGCTATGCACACATATATGTACAAAATTGTGAATCTTTAATGAAGAAATATTAAATTTCACTGCTATAGTTTCGACAAATAATGCTTATTAAATGAGTAATACATCATAATCTATTTAGAAATATATATGTAAGTAATCAGTAGTATGACTGTTTCGTTGATCGAGTGGTTGCAAGCGTGATTGCTGATCGAGAATACCTGGATTCCATTACTATTGAATTTTAATAACTTAGATGTACTAGTTGAAATATATAATAGAGGCTCGGAGTTTTAATTTGTGCCCGCTGTACGGCAACAGGCACACGCCGTATTCAGTGATGGAACGTAAGCGTACCTTTTGAAACGTGGATGTGTTCTAGACTCCTCTGCCTACATCTTCGGGTATTACAGGCGGGATGTTACGTTATTAGTGTAAACGTAAAGGAACAAAACAATGTAAAATATTATTATATACATTACCTCCTGAGCTTCTTTATGTTCCCAGGAACGGGGCTTAAAATCTTCTGGATAAAGGTGAGCAATAACTTCCTCAACAGAACTGTGTTTCATTTCCACCATTCTTAAGAAAGCTCGAAATCCTGCCTTTGCTGCTATTAAATCTTCACTTTGGGTTGTTTCTTCTGTAAGTACTTCAGTGATCAGAGCTCCATGACCTTGCCTTTCAACTAATTGAACTAAAGCTGACTGAGATTGTGGAACTTTAAGAGCCGGAAAATATTCAGAGTCATATAAGCTCTCAATTTGCTCTACCGTAACTCCACTTCTTAACATGTAACCGATTTTAGCTAATTCTCGCAGGGGTGATTCACCTGGGCCGAACTCTTTTGCATTAATAACTTCTAATAATTCATTTATTTCAGCAACCATTCGAGAATCACTTTCCACCATCTTTATTATTCCTCTCTGGTTTTCGTAAGGAGTTTTAGCCAATGGTTGTACCATTTCATCTTTGGTTTGTTGTGTGGAAATCAAATAATCTTTAGGCAGTACCAAATCCGACTTTACTTCTGTATCAGTTGCCCCAAAAACTTGCAATTTAGCTTTTGTAGTGGCCATTCCAATATCACTAACAGCTTTACACATGTATGTGCCTTCTAATTTTTTTGTAGCCTTGCGTACTGTACAAATTGCCCGATTATCCTTTTTCTCAATAATGTAATTGTCATCGGCTCTTATAACTTTATCATCTTTGTACCATAGTATTTCTGAAATAAAAGCAAATGTCATTTTGTATCATTGTAATAATTATTATTATTGTTACATCATTACAACAGTGCCCTTGTGGGGTTAGCAGAGGTCACAATGCCAAATATCTCTTCCTACAGACATGATGTATTTCTTCTGATATACACATGTGACTATATAGTACTATATATGTACATCATTATAGCATTACTTGGCATCGTTCCCATTGTACGAGTACGTCTTATGTGAATGCAAAAATTGAAGTATAGAAGCAAGATAATTTGTCACGTACGTATAATTTATTGGCAATACTTTGAAAATAGGTAAATACATATCTAACTACTTTCGTCGATTAGTATTTATAATCAATTATCAATCCTTAATTGAATTAATTAAACAAAAGGACAGATACAATTCTATTGGCCTTTTTAGTCAACTCTTCATTCTATCCAACATATTGTTATGGTATTCGCAATAAACATACCTGGTGGAGGATTTCCACTAAACATAGCTTCGAAAACTACGGTTTCATTTTCCTGTACACGTTCGCCCAGTATATGTTTCACGAATGTCGGTACAGACTGTGTGGCTGTAAATTAGTAAGTATATTTTAATCATTTTTAGTATAAAAGAACATTGAACTATACATAAATATGTAGTTGTATTATTTTTAGTTGTAGATCTTAATGTGTGTAAGAATTCTATTGCTGAGCACAGAAAAAAAAAACAAGAAAAGATTCGATTTAAATGGTCACTGCAGGTCACATATATTCAGTTCCAAAGCAGAAATAATTTAAAACAAAACATAGTAGGATATTGAGTGTGTAGGGAAGGACGGACAGCGCCATCTGGTGCAAGTTGGAGAAGACAGAAGCATGGCCTACCCTTTATAAGAACTCGCACGGGCTCATGCAGGGAGTCTATCTTCGGATTTGACTCAAGCAAGAGCTCTGCTCCTAACTGATACCCTATGCTATAGCCATGTTGCTAAGCCAATACGCAA
>DWDV01002241.1:0-11850 GCA_018245615.1 Mimoniades ocyalus
TTCTGAGAGGAGAGCCGTGTTCCAATAGTGGAACGACAAAAAAGGGTCGAAAAATGTGAAGGAACAACAAAAATGTGAAGTTTCTGATCTCCAATGTCTCCCTTTTATACATGAACGCGTTCTCTAAGATAATCTAAACCAATATAGGAGTAGATAAGCTATAAAAGCTACAACGCTAATTTCAAAAATCCTTCCGGTCAGAGGTCATTGATCGGATATGGGCTGTTTATTGTTTCCTCAAGTCTTACACATTTTCTCGTAGCTACAAATGTCATTTGAAAAAAAAGTATATAAACAAAACCTGGAGTAACGAGTAGTATTTTTATATATTTTGAGGAAATAGCCGGTGGCATTGTTAGGTATGTGATAGGTAATTTGTCAATGTGTTTGTTTAATACGTGAAAATAAAGTATAAAAAGTTTTTGTAACATTCATTTAAAAGAAAACGAATATGGTAGTACCTAGGCTGTTGTACTCGTACATTAAAATATATTCCATAAGTAAACATGTTGAAAACAAGAAAACATTTGACACATACTTGTGTGACTGGTACGTACGTAAAGTTTCTGGAAACTGGATGTGGAAACAGAGCATGCGCTAAACAGGGGCAGCACTGTGTTATATTGATTTTTCCAGCCACTCCTTGGCTTTTGTCTCGGGAACGACAGTTTGGGCTTTTCTGTTGGTTGGGCGTACTTCGTTGAATTGTCTCAGCTACTTAGTTAATTTTTACAGCAAATACTGGAATTAGTAAATCTTTAGGGTTCATTATAATAAAAAAAGTGTCAATTTAGTTTGTGTTCCTGAAGCTTTGGATCCGGTATCTGGTTCGGAGTAGTCTCTTTGCCAATCTATCGGTTTGGAGGCCGGGACCGCTGAGTAGACTTCAGCTACTAATTTATTTTAAGGTGAGTTGCATATGAAAAGCTTTTACTTAATCAATTCATATTATTCATGACCAACAATAACACCATTAAAGTTCTACGATTATTACGGATGAACATAGCGGTGAACATTTCCAGAAATTTCTCAATCACTCAATCTCAATTTTCAATCAAGGATTATGAGTAATAAGTAATACTATAAGTGCATTATTTTGGATAGTCTTTACATTATCTTCATGCCGAGGAACAAATGTTGGCATTTTGTAATTTCGTTATGTAAAAATTGCATAACGAAATTACAAAATGGTAATTAATTGCTACATTATCTGTCATGAAATAAACAAATATAACTCACATTCTTATTAAAGCAACATAACGTTTAGCTTGACCTTTCTTGCATTTCAGAGGGCTCTAAAAACCGCCAAGACGGCGCGCGTTTGGAATTGGTTACTGGAGGGTTCATACCCTATCCTCCAGCAGGAGCCAGCAACTTCACCACCATCGATTATGAAGATTCTGCTGGATGCCGTATTTCGGGTTGCGAAGTCGCTTCGGATTTTACCCCCAGCCCGCCGTGTACCGGGATCGATCCCCATTCGCCCATTGATTGTGGAACCTCCCGTGGATCGGCGTTTATACTTTCCGCCGCGCCCGATTCCAGAAGAACGTCATTTAATTGGGCGTCGCCGAATTATGCTGTCCCTTCCTCGCTGCTACCGTCAGCGTGGATAAAGTCTACACTGTCCAAATTACCCAGTTATTAAGCCCAAAATATATTCTTTGCCCTTTAGCATCATCATAAAATTCCCTTGTAATAAATGTTTTATATTAAGTTTATTCAGTTGCTAAAATCTTATCAGGACATTAAATTTACGGTCTTCGTCATTTAGCAATCTGCTTTCTGGCCTAGGTTAGTATAACTCACGCACTATTCTAATGGCTAACAAAACATTTACTTACCTATACATTTGATTTCAGTGTTTAAATATCTGTAATAACATAATTTGGTAATTTGTAACTTACCGGGCTGGTTCGTATTAAAATAATACAAAACATATATTATTCTGCAATACGCAGGTGGTCGCGAAAAAGATATATTTCAAATTTAAATCACGATGAAATTCCTACACAATATCGGCACCTTATCCCAACCAACGTATGCGAATCATTTAAGTTGAAAATCTCCGCAATACGAAAAATTTTATTTCCATTAAAATTCTGCTCATTTTAGACGCCTTCATGTCTGATACTAGATGAAACAAATATTGATGAGTAAGAGCCATTCAAAGTGCTGTGTACTGCGTCAAATAATAGGTATACAATACCGAGGCTCCGTGACTAGCATCGTTCATACTTAAAATCTTCTACGTTTGCTGCTTAACTCCGTGGAGTCTTTAATCGGACTCAAGCTAGAACGAGCAATATGACTTGGGTCTAACTTCTTCAACATGGTTTGCATTCGACAAGCTTAATATTTCTAATAACACGTAATTAATGCTTGGAAATAAATCGTTGGAAATGTCTTCTTCGCTTTTTCTTGAAAAACAGTAATAATTATTAAAAACTACTTCGAAATTTTTGGTTTTACCTATCAATATTTTAATCTATAGTGGGCCGTGGGGCCGCGGCATAGAATACGCCCCCCCCAGTCCTGCCCGTGGGTACCGTATGAATCGGCTAAGGGACCGTCCCAGTCAATGACCACCAATTGACGTCCAACAAACCGCTCGACAGAATTACACCGAGTTATCTCTTGCTCGCTGAATACGTTCTTAGGGTATTCAGTTGGCAAAAAACAACCTTGTGATTTTGAAGACCGATTTGTTGGTGTACATAGTGTATATATAGTTAGGTTAGTATTAAGTTTGGAGGCGAGGTATGAGCTAATTTTTTGTTCTGCGGTTAGCTCATATCTCTCTTCACTGAATTTGTAGCTATCGTCTTCCATGATAGCTACAATTTCAGCGATTAGTTTTATATATATTTCAAAGCATTGCGGGAAATTGTAAATATACATAGTATAAGACGAAATGCGTTGAAGTATGTATTTTACTACAACAATAACAATAATAACAAAATTGTTATTATCAGCATTACTCTTACTAAATTTAAAGTACACTTGTACTAATACACTGTAAATCTACCAAGATATTTGGTAGTCGTTTCCACATACAGTCGCGAAGAGTAAACATTTTTGTATCTATATAATGCGGATTTGATAAAATGTAACATTTCTTTCAAACCTTCATTTGAGCATACAGACATTAAAGCATAAGTAATGTCATAGTCAAGGATGTGTTAAAAGTAACAAGTGATTAATTTAAATGATAAAGTATCACAAACATTAGAAACCTAATAAGCAACATGTGCTCTTGAAGGAATTGTATTCGGATTTCTATCCCCTTGTTTTTAACCACCGTTTATTTTTGCATTCAGTAGGTACTTGCTGTGTGGTTTTACGCGTTTTAATTGAATTAGTATACATGGATAAAACGAAATGTAAATTAATCTTTAAAAGGCGACGAGATGAAGTCAGGGAAGAAAATATTTTGGTATGTTTAGATAAAGACTTTATTTCATTGAAACGGTACAAAATAAAAAATTTACAGAGAACTAACGACACCGTTAAAAAGCACTTGTATGGGCGATTGATAATTACAGCAAAAAGAGATTGATTTATTTAAAGATAGACAAGGATGTAAATTTAATAAATTTAATACATAGATTAATTCAAGATTCACTTATTTGAATTTGAAATTAAATTTATATTAAGATTTAATTCTTAGCTTAACTTGTATACCATACATTTGATTACTGTCTATTTTCGTGTTACAAATGTTAAGTTAAATTGAGACTCAAGTCTTTGAACTGTTTTCATCCTATCAGTTGACAATAGCGAACATTCGTTTATAAGAGACAGTAGAGAATTAAACAAACTCCTTTCACATCGTATAAGTATACTTTATTTATTTACAGTCAAATGTAAAAGAACATGGTTTGTTAAGGTTAAATTTATTGGTTAAGTAATAGATGTAAGAACGGGCTATTAGTGTCTGAAGTGGAGCTGTAGCATTTTATCTATCTCTAAGGTGTAAAAAGAAGGGAGTGTGCTTTTAAAAGAAACATATATCGAAGGAGTATTTGTTATTTAAATATAACATGATAATATTTGGGTGACGAATAACTCTGAAGTGTCCTTTTCAAGAAACAGGATAGATCTAGGAAAGAGAGAAATATTTTGCTATATTTATAAAGAGATGCTGATTCCTGGAAACAACGTGTGACCACGTGACACTGACAGAGAGCTGGAAACAACATAAATACTAGACACAGTGTTAGTTAAATAAATTTATGAAATTATTATTAAGATTTATAAATCAATGTACTTAGGTTAAGTACGAAAATGTAGTAGTTCGTTAATCTGAAGATTCTTTTGATCTAAATATTGTCTATAAAAATTATAAATGTCTTGATGTCGATCTGCGAAAGGCTGCAGGCAGAAGCTGGATGAGGCAATCCGAGGACAGGGCGCGGTGGCGCTCTTTGGGGAGGTCTATGTCCAGCAGTGGACTGAGATAGGGTTATGATGATGACGTTGATGTCTGTTATACGATTATGTGTTTCACAGATTATACATAGTATTCAACATTTATAGATGTCGCCAGTTCGTTAAACACACTGTACAAATGTATGTTTTTACTATTTCTATAATAATAATAATCTTTCTATATAAAGATGAGTAAATATACTCTTTATATAAAAAGGTTGTAATAACATCGTAAAAATAAGTAATTAACTACAGTTTTTTTTATATTTTAATATGAAAATAATTTAAATAAAATAAAAATAATATAAATTTAATAATATAATAATTAAATAATATAAAAATAATATAAATTAAATATTTTTAATTTATTTGGATATTTTGTGTCACTTCCTTGTTAGCAGATAGTAAAATTTTGTACCTGCCTGTAACATATTATCTAATGCGAACAAATGAACAATTAACTTTAAAATCTCGTAGTATATTTCATTAATTAATCTATATGTAAAATATCTCATGTGAATGTGAAATATCTCATGTCACAGTTTTAGTTGTCGAATTCCTCCGAAACGGCTTGACCGATTTTGTATTTTTTTTTCGTGTGCATTTGGTAGATCTAACAATAGGTTGTAGACTATTTTGTATACTTCAAAGTGATAAATACAGAAAAAGCTTTTTATCATCCACCTACAATTTTTTATCGCGATTTTAATATTGTCCTATGTCGTTCGATTTTTAAACATTTGACGCATTCAGACACATTTACAAGATTCTTGTTTTTCATTTTAATTACCAACAATATATTCACAAGAAATAATTTCTATGGCAGAACAAAGTTTTCCGTGTCAGCTATAGGTAGGTATTTTATGTTATGTTTTAATATATGATACAAAACTGACTTAATATATGATATAATATATGATACTAACTTATTACATTTTTTTTATAATGTGTAAATTAGCAATTTCATCTTTGAGGTGTTTATTTTTTATTTATCTTTGAGATATTGTCTTATATTTCACAAACTAATATTGTTTGTCACTTAATTATAAAATCGCGATAAAAGTTTATTTATAATAACCAATTTTTAATAAACCTTCTGCTGCTCCTTTATCTATGTGTTTGTACAAAATATGTGTTAAATGTAAACTAAGACTTGCAAATAGTTAATTAACACAAGTTAATATTTTTGGTACTTATATATTTAATAGGCGAAAAAAAATCATTAAATAAATTTCCTATCAAAACAACATTTAATAGCAAAACGTGTGAACAATTTACCTTGAACAGAATAGTTTAAAACTAAACCCTGTGTGTCCTGTAATTGTTAGTAGATAATGACAAAAATATTGATGTTATATTGTAGTCAAATAATGTTTTCTGTGTTATAAAAGTATTTAAATGTGTCCCTAGACTTTAAATATGGATGTTGAATAAAATAAAAAAAAATAAGACAATGTTTTATTTATATCGACAGTCTCCTGTCTTATTGTCTAGTCACAGGCTTTTTATTAAAGGCTTTTTTTATCAGAGGCTTTTTATATAAGAACTTTATGAATTACGTATATCTTCATGTCCTTCTTCTTAAAGTGCCCCTCCGACTAGCGGAGGTTGGCTGTCAATTCCGTCGTTCCTCGGTCTAGCACAAGCTGAAACTATCCACTCTCTAATGTTTTGTAACCAGGTTTTTGTTTCTCCGGCCCACCCATCGTTTGCCAGCGACTTTTCCCATCATAATTATTTGCGGCAACTCGTATCTGTCGCATCTCATGATATGTCCTGAGAAGACAATTTATATGTTCATACATGTTGGTAATAAAGATTACTTAGTAAAGTCACGAGGGCACTAATAATGGAAATTTATCATAATATCTAATTTGTAAAAAGTACAAAGAGCGTAAGAAATAAATATTTTTAAAAAGTTTGTCACAAAGCACGATGTACATTTTACGAGTAATTTAAAATAGTGGATTTGTATAGATCATAGGAACGAGGCTGACCATATAATACAAAATACAGCGTCCAGAATTCATAAGCGTAGCTTCCGACCATTGTCCTGAACAACAGTGGACTTCTCTTGTATTAGTCCCTAAGGCAACTTGGCTGAAGTATGCACAGATTCCATGTAATAATAGTCGTATGCTACAATATAAAATCTTCAACACTTTCAACAACGACGAAGTTATTAATGAATTAGATTACAAATTTAATATTCTGTTCTATTTGATGAAGTAGCGTATATTTAACAATTCTCATGTCACAGATTTTATTACAACATTATTTATTTGCTTTAATATGACGTTTCATATTTAATTGCTATCGTTTTAGTATCGAGTACCTATATACATACAATCGCATACACATGTATCGAGAACGTTAAAGAATCACACAAAGCCCGAATATACAATAATGAATTCATTATTTGTTTTAAGCAATTTTGACTCAGTGACTAACTTTATGGATCTTTTGACTTTTGTTTCCGCTTAGTAATGGACTGACATATATTACAGGTAATAATAACTAATGAATGTTAATTGTGATGTCTTAATGATACAACATTTGCTTAGTAGGTAAAACATGCAAATAACATTGTTATATAATATTGTAATTAATACAAACAAACACATGTTTCAGGCAAACAAATGACAAACGGATCTATTGTGAGTGACTAAAAAGTATTTCGTAAACGATTTTTCTTTTGAGACGCCTAATTAGACTTTTAAGAATGTTATACCTTTTCTGATTACCACATGCTTTGTGAACTTCATAAAGATATAACATAATTTCTTTCGCAACGTTGACTTCTGTCCGTTTAGTAATCTTTTATTGAAAATTATGAGTTGTTATTGACTCATATTATTATGAAAAATGATAACACAATTTTACATTAAATTACACACGCAGTGTTAACAAATGCAACTAAGAAATTAGATTCAGTTAAGAGTTATACCTACAAGAGTGAAATATCCTAATCATAGTAATTTATTTACTGCATTAATAACCCAGCGCTTTGTAAATAATTAAGTTTTAGGAATGTTCAATGAGCATAAAATTATTACATGGCAACATCGTGATATACAATGGCTTCCGACTTCTTCCAAGCTTTGACAACAGATCACTGTTGCTCTCTCATTTTGTTTATAGAACAGAATAAGACTTCCATATGGTGGCGCTGGTGGACTGCGTCAAGGGAATCCGGAGCTTATCGATTTTTCCAAAGCTCTATGATCAGTCTCAAAGCTGCTGTGTAACATCCATGAGCGAAGTAAATTTCTTTTTTTAGAATAGTCTTTTAATATTATTTTAGTTTGTGTTATTAACGGTATTTAGATAATTATTAGTGCATTTTGACAAAGAACGTTTATATAATCATCGGCGGTCCCTGGCTTAGGATATCTCTCATGTAAGTTAAAAGAATTTGTAAGTTTTTCTGTTCAAAATGCTATTAATGTCAAAATGCTATTAATCACAAATTATCCAATTATGTTGTTTATTCATAATTAAATATTAAATATTAATATTATTATCATTTATTCATATTTACTTAAATGGTGAAACGTGGTAGTGTACTACATACTCCTCTGCATACCTCTTCGGAGATTACAGGCGTGATGTTACGATTTATTATTTATACATTCATTACAAGATTCGCTCAGTTTACTATCATATATGAATAATATGTTACGTTGATGGAACTACGTCGCAAAATAATGGCTACCATATTGTGACAAGAAATCGATGAGATTTCCAAAGTTCCTGTGAAGTGATGTCAACGAACACTTTAGCTATAGGTTATTCATTAATAATTACAAAAATTAAATATACTCTTTAACATGTAATGTATATCATGCAGTTTCGACGTGGAACAGTTTATAATAAGTTGTTTCTGTATTTTACAGGTACACTTAAGGTTTTGGAAACATGACGCCGATACAGAAACAGACCGGGCGGCCGATCCGACAACGCCATCGTTTTCGGCAAAGACAAACTTGGTACTCTCATCAATCGCCGCTGCATGCTCTCGTAGATATCATGTTGGATTCCATTGGTGTTACATGTCCACAACCACCACTGGTTCCAATGAACGAGGAACCTGCAAGACTTAATGGTTCCTTTTCCAACAGTAACGACGAATTTGATGACGTTAATCTGGATGCACAGCTAGAAGCTGAAGTAGAACCACTCGAAGCCAACAGTATTTTCTCAGATGAAACAGTGGACTTTTCAATTTCCTCCATGTCAGATATAGAAAGGGAATCATCCCATAGCGAATCCAGCATTACTACTTATTCCACTGAGGGCACAGATGAGGACTCTTCACTCACTTCTTGCACTTCTTACACTTCTTCCATTTCTTCCATTTCTTCCACTTCATCGAAACTACATGAACTATCCACCTCTTCGGATACTTCTGAGGATTCCACTTTGGATACGGATGAGGACAGTACAATTTCGTTTTCCTCGGGCTCCGGTCACTTAATCGATCTCATACCAACCCGTGCAGGCTACTATCTTGAGCGCAATGATGGGAACAATGCATCTTCTCTTGCTGCTGGTGCACAGCAGCCGGTATACTACAGTTCTTCCGTCGGCTATTACGTGGAAGCCAACGGGGAGGCTGCTTCGGGCTATGATGCAGGCACCAAACACGAATGTAGGTGCATTGGACAACCCGCCGGCTATTACCTCGAAAATAGTCCCGAGGCTGGTACATCTTCATATGATATAAACAATGGACAAGAACCGCACCATGTTTCCACTCCCGCTGGTTATTACATTGAAGGTGGTTCCGATTCACCCACTTACGTTGGAGACGAGAATGGAGAGCCAGCACTGGCTCCTGCACCTCCTGGTTATTACGTGGAACGCACGGATGACGTCACTTCAGCTTTCCGCACTGGAGACAACCAGCAGCAACCGGCATGTATCAATTCTTTTGTAATGTCACTACATAATCTCCCTTGAGTCGGTAATCCTTCCTACACATTCAGGTTTTTTTTCATTATTATGAGATTACCTACGTTCAATATTTTTTTTTCAATGTTTAATTTTATATGCAAATGATAATTGTCATGTTGTTAATATTTCATTATTTGGGTTTAGGGACTGTAAGATATTTTAAAGTTTTGTAAGCCACTATTTACAATTATGCTTTTATTCGAAAAAAAAAAGAAAACATTTCTTACATAAAATTAAAATTACTATTTACATTTCATCAATTTTAAAATAGATAATTTTATCAATCCCGTTATAGATTTGAAGAAACTTGACAAAAAAAGATTTACAAAACCGAATGAAACATATTATTCAAAATTATACTTTGTGATTGGTGTTGAGTAGAATTCATATTTATAGATATTCCCCTTAGTGGGACTAATTGTGACACCGTATTCGATGTTGTGTGCTATACGAGTAAGTACGTGGTATTGTGTCTTTTTGATGTCATTGGTGCACTCCTATATAGAATCGGGAAAGGAGAGAGAGAAACAAAATGTCTGTTTGTTTGGATAACGAAGAGATTGTGTTTTTTCACGAGATGGTTAAGATCTAGAAGAGAGAAAATATTTTACTAATTGTACGTATGAAATATGTGTTCGTGGAATAAATGCAAAAGATAAAAAATATATTTACGGAATGGATGTTAGGAATGGTTGCTTCGTAGGTGTTTTAAATAATATTAATGTTATTTTAGAGATAAGGAAGCATTGTATATCGAAACTCAAAGTTTTTGTTGTAGTATACATATGCTGAGATGATGTTAAAGCTTTTAAAAATAGGAATGGGTCTGTAAAGCAAAAATGTATAAGTTTTATGAACGTCGTAGTAAATATTGTAGAATCTTCAACAAATCCGAAATCCTGTATTTACGATAACATAATTTAAATAACTTTAAAACTTAAGCCACAATGTGTGCCAACTGACAGCAAGTTTAGAAGATTTTAAAATAATTGCTCATTACATATTTTAATAGATTCAATGTATTATTAGATGTCAGAGAAAAAATAAGAAACTGTATAATCATAGGTTTAAGAAATATATGTCAAATAAAATTTCAATAAAGGGCGAGATTCTTTTATTTTTAAAATTTTATAACTTTTTTTATTTTACATTTTAAAACTTACTTTTGATGTAACGTTTGTTTTGTTAGTAGAATATCTATGGGTACATACCTATGACAAGGTTACCTATATGATGCAAATAAAGTTAAAATAAATGTTCACTTTGAAGCTATAATGCGATGAGGCAGATAAATCTTGTAACCAGTATTAAATTTCTCAATGCAAAAGCGATTATTTCTTACAATTTTAAACCAAGATCGCTAAACTTATACTGTCGTAATTTGGCTGGCAATTGGTGATATACTGAGAAAGTACACTGGCTACTTAACATACAATTTCTTAATTAGGCTCTGAAAAGTTAAATGAAAAATCAATGTACTAGATATATAGAGAATGTAATAAAATAATTGAATTATGCGTCGAAAAGAGTACAAGCATGGGCATTCTTACGAGTATGTTTTGAAGTATATTATAAGTATATTATTGCTCGTATAATTCACGCATGCGCCGCCCCTCAGTACCAAACGTGCGCCTTTAAATTGTTCAGTTCCGATACAGATTATATATGTGTCGTATAATAAATAGCCTGAGACCGGGGTTACACACTTTCCATCTGTAAGACAAATTATAGTAAATTGAGGTCGCGATATCGTCACTACGATCGGTCTCTATACTGCTATTAACATCACTAATAGACAACATACAACCTATAAAGATTCGTATTTTGAAGGCGTTTTATCACTGCAGCAGCTGGTGTGCTTACCTTTCGGTTTGGACCGGTAGGAACTCTCAGAGCCAAAACTTTTGGATATGACCTTTGGGCCGCTCATGCCCTTACATAAACAGTACCTACCGAATAATCATAACTTAAGAGGAAATTAATTACAATAAGTAGTAGGACAAGTTCTACTTAGATCTTAGCACGATATGTCCAACATTGGAATTACGGTTGTAATGATGATGTTGATATCATGGAATCTCTTTTTATTAGAATGTTCTTAAATGAGTGTTTCAATGTTTTCTAGTCAAATTTTGGTCTGGCAAGTAGCAAGATACTGATCGTATGACTGGAGATTACTATAGCTAAAGAACCAGTGAACCGCAGATCACACATAATTTAGGAAAGCCTAAAACTTCCTCAGTGAGTCTGTTGTGCCTACCAATCATGATGTGGGGGCTAGCTAAGCGCAGTCGCGGTGCCCTTAGCTACACCCAGGTGCAAGAGGTGTGATAATTTCATTAACTAAAAAGTATTTTAGGAAAGCTGCCGTTTGGATATGTCAAATTATACTATAATAGCTATTTAAAAACGAAAGGGCAGACGATTATCACGGTGCCCAAGTGGTGGCAGACGTACTCAGTT
>DWDV01002242.1:0-11850 GCA_018245615.1 Mimoniades ocyalus
TGGCAATAGGCTCACCACCTATTCCATAGCGGGACGTAAACGTAACTGGTGAAACGTGGGAGCGTACTACACTTCTCTGCCTGACTCTTCGGGCATTACAAGCGTGATGTTACGTTACGTTAAAATACTGTACTACACTCTTCTGCCTACCTCTTCGGGGATTACAGCCATGATGTTACTTCTGTTTTTATATTACGTTTTTAATAAATGTTATCAATATACGAAATTTAATACATACCTATATACGTACGAATAGGTACATACTGCAATGTAAATTGTCAGTGGGAAAAACTTGCACCACAAGAAATGGAATGGTGGCAAGTGAGGAAACGAAATAAATTGAGAACCAAACCTTAGGAGATATTGTAAGCTTTACAATCAGGGTTGCTCTAATAACCCTGAATACATTAAGAGCCGACGGCGTGGGAGAGCGAAGTCAATCTGACTCAAACGAATACAACTCACCAAACATAAAGTTAGATAATGCAAAATTGTCTTCTTGCTGTAGTGGAAGCTAACGTGACTGCTTAATGAAAGGTTTGAGGTTCAATCACCGTATCGGGCATTTTATTTTATCTAATATAAAATTCCTTTAGTTGCTCGAAGTCTGGATTCGTGCCCGGGGTATGGCAATAGGCTTACCGCTTAGTCTATAGAATTTCAGAGATAAAGAGAATGCAGGCGAGATGAAAATTATCAGTGGAAACTGCTGATTTCTGTATTTAGTTTATGTTTTTCTCTTATGTAGGTACATGAATATTGTATGTTTCCCAAATAAAATAAATATAAAACGAAAAACATATGCTTTTACTTTCATGGTACATTATTTGTAAAGAGTAAAAAGGAGCAAAGCATGTTGCCTGGGTCTGGCAGCGGTCTGCCGAGTTAAGCATTATCGAACACAGATGGTTGAGTACCTGATCAAATTTTATCGATATGCCAGCTTATGTGCAGACGTACCTTAGAAACTGCATTCTTTTAACCTCCGCGGAGAATTTAAAGTACCTAATGTCATAATGCGAACAATTTTGCTCTTGATAAGGACCTATGTAGATAAGATGATCGTTGTGGTATGAATAAAGGGCGGGCTAGAAATAACGGCTTAATGTGAATTGGTTGCTATTTTTAATAACGAAAATAATTAATTTGTGTTTAATATAGAAATTTGTTTAGAAAATATGACAAAGTGTTTAAAAAATGATATCAGTGAAATGATAAGCTTCAGAGTTGATGCATTTTTGTACTTAAAAAAGTTAAGGCGAAATGTGTTATGTGATCGAGACCTCATGATTCTATATTTAATCCTTTCTGGTTTTTTGAAATCTCGCACCTACCATAACAAACCTTGTAAGGGTTGAAAATAAAGACTGAAGATGGAATCATCAATTTCGAGCTAAACGTATTGCACGGAAATCAGCATACCATAAAACGAGTACAGATGTGTTCGATTCGACAGGTAGCCATTGGGCCGACATAATTTGTTAACTTAACGTCACAAATTATACATTCTAAAATAAACTATCGTAAAACATTAGCAAGTTTTCGATTTTAACAAAGTGGAATACAATCGACAATAAATCATTACTTTTGCACTTCCTTATACAAGTAGATTCATTACAAGCCCGTTCGTCTAAATCATGATCAAAATGATCTAATTTATACCAAATATCATAAATATGCCAAGTTAAATAAATAATACTAAGCACAATAATACTTCATAAACAAAGAACCGACAATAAAAACAAAGCACTTGTTACTTAATGATGAGCAAGCTTCGTAAATATTCAACGAAATCCTTATACATATTTGTTCTTGCAATGTTATTTACTTGTTTGTTAACAAAAGTACGCAAAGTAACTTGTAAGTTACGAGGCAGCACAATAAAATTTGATACGTTTTGCCTCGAGGCATCCGTGAAGTTGCTTGTAATCGAGCTTGTATAAGAAAGTAAGTACACAACGTAAAGGTAATGCTGTATATATAAATTATATTTAATCAAGACTGCCTCGTTGGTCGTGTTGGTTGCAAGTGCGACTGCCGATCGGGAGGTCCTAGGTCCAAATCCCGGTTCGGACACTACAAAATTTTTGTAATTTAGATTTTCTAGTAGTGGTTCGAAGTCTGAATATGTGCCCGGTATATGGCAATAGGCTCACAACATATTCCAGAGTGGGACGTAAACGTAATTGGTGAAACTTGGGAGTGTTCTAAAGTCCTCTGCCTACCTCTTTATGGATTACAGGCGTGATGTTACGTACGTATATTTAATTAAGCAGTGACAGTCTAGTGATATACAATTCAAAATGCTACTCCAGGGGTCTGGATTCAAATCCTGGTGCGTACTTGTATACAAAAATGTGCGTTTTCAAAATATAAAATCACTAGCAGTAACGATGAACGCAGCTTAGTGACGAAACCTGCATATCTTAGTCTCCTAAATTTCTAAATACAATTCCCTAATTTGCGTAATATCTGTCGCCCTCCATGATTAGCGTGACAGACTGCGATTTTAGAGCTTCTCACCCCAAGAATCAATGTTTTAAAGGTTAGACGACTATAATTTAAACAAAGATTTATACGAAAAGTGAAGGAGAATATTGGTTAAAGCAGTTAAATTAAGCATTCGTAAAGGTTCGTTCCAGACAGGCTTTAGTTTTGAAAGTCAAACAACTTTGGAATTATTTAAATTAACCGAAGCTGTGATAAAACCTGCGTTGACGTCACTGCTTTGATCAGACTATATACATCAAAATTTACAATTTACTAGAAGACATTATGTAAACTGATAGTTATGATAAAAGTACTAAATTTAAGAAACAAAAGGAGTTACAGATTGTTCAGGGCTTATTAGATTCTTTGAACACTGATTGCAAGTTGTCATAATAATTAGTCTCTTATAGTTTCCGGCCTCTTTTACAACTTAGAGTGTAAGGCAGCCTGTGGAAGATCTGTGTATAACAAAAAACAATATAAATTGATTTTGATGACTTTTAAAATGAAATTAGCTTAAAGCTTGGAAAAAACAACCATATTAGAAACCCTTTTTAACCACTTAAAATTTTAATATCGGTCCACTGAATTATTACAAAGGTACATGAATAATATGTGTATATAGGGTAAATAAATTATAAAAACTAAATGTATATGTAGGTATTACATTGTATATTGTATAAAATTTTAATATTCCTGAAATAATTTTCCTGAAAGGCTACGTTCGCAGATGTAGCTGCGATTAATCAGATATAATACGTAGAAAGGTGAAAACCGCTATGAAATCCGTCTGTGGCCCGGTCGGATTAGAGCTTTGCGCAATCAGAGATAAATTATTATAGAAAGGTTCTTATGTTAGAGTAATGAATTAATTTAATATACTTACTCTATTCATTAATTTTGTGTACAAATCACATATTGCACTGCTTTCATTTTTATTTTAATTGTCTCTGACTGCCTCATTGGTAGAGTCGATCCCGAGTCGAGCCCTGTTGGATGTTTCTGATTAGAATTTCTAGTAGTGGCTATGAGTCTAATTTTGTGCCCAGTATATTACATATTTGATGAAACTTTAATAAATTAGCTGTTACTTATAACTTACTATACTATTGATTTTGTACATACGACAACCTATAAGAGTATATTTTCTATTTACTTCCACACCGTTTTAACTCTCTTAGGGTTTGCAAAACAAAAAAGAATTCTAAGTAGCTTATATCTTGAAGGGCTCTTTACGTAATATTAGATGAAATTTTAATGAAAATTTAACATTATAGATCAATACACAGATTTTGACAATCAATATATAAATAACACATAAACATATTAATAATATACATGTCTAGTAACCCAGACATAATTAAAAGATATTTTTTGTAATTAATGTTCGCAGTTTGCAACCGCCAAGTGGCCACTTTCATTATCAAACAACAGATGGCGTTAGGTATCGCATGTTTTTTCGAGACGCCCGCCCGTTTACAATTTTTTTATTTCTGGTATTTTACGTTTAGGACTTACGTATATGTTACGATATGTATGATAATAATTTAGTTTAGTAACTAATCAATAATTTAGGTCTACTTACTCCATTCTACTATCGTAAGTCAAGATGTACCTACCCCAGGCTACCATCCACTTCTTATAGACACTCTTCTGAGGAGGATGAAGCGTTTCGCTAAGTCGTTTCTACAACAGACAGCATAAGAGTGGAAAATATTTTTCCTGATTCGTATTACCTAAAACTTTTCACGACAAGAGTAAATAGGTTCTTTCTATTTCTTTCTTTCTTTCTTTCTTTCTCATCCAAGGTTGCATTTCAATACACACCACACACAGAAACAGATTATAGCAATAGTGCTATAAAATTGAATAAAAAATAAAGTAGTCGCGTGCAAAGCTTATAGTTTGCGGTATTCATAATAAGAAACTTCATTAAATTTTCATCAGGAGATGAAAGTGAAAAAACCTTTTGTGGATATTATACAATTTTCCTAATGACATTGCCGTACCGCAATATAATTGCAAAGCTGTTCGTATTTATTTCGGTAATAACATTTTCATTGGAAATAATATTTTTGCTGCGAAGAAAAAGTAGGTGGTTTATTTTAAGCTAATTTTGTTGCTAAAGGATGTAAATCAGTTAGACTGCAGATGAAATATAGTTAATCTCTAAATTCTCTGGTACATTTCTTTATTAAGCAAAACAAAACGACGCTTTAGTCTCGCCACGCTGGCCAAGGGCAGATCGGAAGGCCCCACAAGCCTTAGAGAACATTTTTTTGTGAAATCTAAGGTTTACAATATTCTTCACGATGTTATCCTTCACCATTAAAAACAAATTATCTCATTAAATTATATTATAATGGACTAAAATGTCTTAAGAATGTACTTCGATTAAATAAAAAACGAAACTCAATTCGTCAGCGACAAAACCATTGTAATACACAATAAAAATTTAAATAACTACTAAAAAGGTAACATCGCGTATATAATCCCAGAAGAGGTAGGCGGAGGAGTATAGAAGACACCTTTTACGTTTTAAATTTACGGCCTACTATGGAATATGTATATTACCATACAACGGGGCAGTCTCCAAGTCATTACTAGAAATTTCAACTAGAAACTCTAAGTTAGATTCTATGTTGGGAAAATCCAATGGTGCCTGACCCGGTACTTGAACCCAGGCCATCTCGATCAGCAGTCGCGCCTGCAACCACTCGACCATCGGGTCAATGAAAACATTTACTAAACAACGCTTTACTTTACTTTTAATATACATTTCAGTATTCATTACCATAATTGTATTCGATACTGAGAAATGGAAATATGTGAATTCTTTGAAAATATCTACGTCAGTAAGACGTATTTTGTCGATAATGTATATTAGCATACGTTTACGTGTTTATACGAGTGTTTTGAATATCGCACCCTCGTCTTTCACCCCTTTCATAACGGGTTTGTCGATATTTCCACTACTCCGTAATATCCTGTTGGCTCTAAATGAACCCGTACATACCCGTTGGGTTTCCTGAATCATATTTTTCTCCCATTTCACCAATGGAACCACGTGATATTTATTTTTAGGGACCAATGTTGTCCAGTATCTTTAAAGATATAGTAAATTCTAACGACTACAGATTTTTCAATTCTTATCCTTTCTTAGATTTTTACTAGTACACCGAAGTGTATATTCGTAATAAATTCACCTACAGTTTTGTAATATCCGGTTCTTCTTTGTCGAGACGAAAGCTGATCTTTAGTGAACATCTATCGTGGTGAAAGGATTAGTGGAAATGTCCAGGGTGCGCCGGGCAGTGTAGGTTCCTACTTACTCGTGATTAGTTAGACATGGTCGCTATTCAGGGAGATTCTTTTCATGCACCCCAATATCCGGAAAAAAAGTTTTCTTTAAACATCCGGTTTTGAAGGTCAATAGTGGACCCACGTAGTACCAGCATCTCAATCGTCCACTCTTCCAAATGACGAGCAGCGAATGTCTGAAACTGAAATCCATTTTGTTGCTCCAATGAACTTATTGCGCGCCAAGCGAAACTTGGACATACGAAATGGATCCTCGAAAATCATCCAGTTAGAAATTCTTGGCAAACGGATATATTATGCGAATATTGCAGTGCTTATATTAAATCCAACGTCAAAACAATACGCGCGTGCTACGTATTGATAATATTTACTTTATTTGTTTTATTTTTTCAATATTGCCAACTGCAATTCATAATAGACAAAATTCCGTTAATAATAATAATAATAATATTACGTTTATTTCAGACCATACCTTAGGTTAGTATCTCACAATATCTTACACCACTATGTTATTGTCACACAATTTCTTACACCACGATTGCTCTGAATATTTTAGCAATCCCGTTTCCCGCAAAATACCTTCTTTGTGAACTGTACTTTTGTTAGGATAATTAAAATTGAAAAACTAAAAATATGTATGTACAAATATCTAATCTTTGTGTACCTATCAACCATCGCTTTAACAAAACATAGTGTTATATGAATAATACTTAAATACGTCAAGTCGTTCAATAGTTTCTTGGTCTCTACAACTTTAAAAATATGAAATACTTGAATAATATCATGCGTGTTTCCTGTTATAGCCAACGACTTAAAACTACTAAAGACAAGAATGTCACAAGCATATTGTCACGTCTATTTCCCATAGGGGTAGGCAGAGTTTTCCGTAGACTTATTTCGCCTCTTTTACATTCATTAAAGTCGTCATACATAATAACTAAAATGAATCTTATAAGTTACTAAACATAAACTTATTCTATAGTGTCTCTTTCACTTTGTGCGTAACGATAAGGTTTTTCACGTATTTATTCGGCGCAAAATGTTCCAGGCTTAGACATAATTTGTAAATCTAAGACATTTCTTACATACAAAGAAAAACTGCCCTCGGTCTGTATTTAATACAAACCTTCTTCTCTTCTCCTCTACCTCTATGGACCTCAAAAATTAACTAACTCTAGTACATCTAACACAGAGCTCATAGACGCCACGCACTAATCTATTCAATTTAACTTCTCGTCTAAGTTTGCTTACTCGATCACGGTCCACTTCTCCGAAGTGCTTCGGAGATTACGAAGTGTAATGTATGCCGCGGCTACCAGCGGCCACATCCGAGAGCCTCGCGTACCCACTGTAATGACTTTAGCATAACCTACTCAACACTACGTTTTCGGTCACGCTAACATCCTTTTATTTCTATCTCGAGTTGATTCTGAATCGTCATTGAGTGTTTGGTAGTAAAAGGGAGTAAAATCATTTGACAACATTTAAAAGAATAGGAAACTTTTAATTAAAATATAGTTATTTGTTTTATTAAGGTAGGAGATGATTGTTAATGTAGTAAATTACTTTATTATTTCAGTAAATTTCTTCGTTAATATGGTAAATTATTAAATATTTTTTATACAATATGACCAAGGCGGCTTAAATATAAAAAAACTGCTTATAAAAAGTTATAGAAATATAATAAGCCAAAAAAAAAATAACGCAAAAGAAACGTTTGAGTTGAAATGCTTTATAGAGCTAGGTCTAAGCGACTGTGGTTTAAGGGACTCACATCTCAATGGCTGAAGTTGGTCAATGTAGTTGGACAACTCCGTCGCGCTGGGCGCAACCGTTCGGAATAAAAGGAACTTTAACCTTGTTAAATGTTACTCTTGATACCATTTTGTGTTCAACTTGAACATTAATTCACATTTATTTGTCTTTGCCAACATTGTCGACTTAATGATTTCGGTTTAGGAAATGTTAATTGATGGGATTACTGAACTCCACGTTATATGAATATAAAGTATTTAGAAGTATTAATAGATGTACTCGTAAGTAAAAAGCAGTAATTGTTTAGCCGTTTGTGGGGAGTTCTCTCGCGTAAAAAAAATATTTGTTCGATAAGCTAGTGTTCGTTCTGTGTATGAGTGGCATAGGTTATACATATGTATGTATGTATTTAGAACTTAAAATATGTGTGTAGTTTGGAATGAGATGGCTGTATTGTTCCTAATAACGTAAGTTTATATAATATATATTTGGACTCGACACTGTCTGACTAGCCTATTATATAAATGTTATTCAAAATTGATTTTGAAATTATAAAATTTTGTTTCCATTTGAAACAGAATAAAATTTAAAGTTTTCGTGAGTTATTCGAGAGAATTATTAAAGCAAGAAAGAGGAAGGATTAAATAATAACACACGAACAAAATATACTTGAAAATAAATTTAAAGTTTAATGGCAACAAATCGCTTGCTTATACTTTCTGGGTATTTTAAACTTTCACAGCAGAAAACGTACAAAATAAGTTCAATCGCAACTTCGCCGCGGCTCACAAGTTGAATATTGTATGCGAACAGCTCAGTTGCCTGTATTTATTACCAGTTTGCCAATTTTTGATCTGCATTAAACTTTTTATTGTAGTTATTCCGTTCGCTGAAATTATTTTTTACGATATTTAAAAGTTTGTTTTTTATTGTATAGAGACATTTTTAGTTTATTATGGTTACGAGTATTTTCTCTTTAAAAAAATCATAAATTATAACATTTTACTATAAATATTGTGACATTTTACTTAATAAATTAATTAATTAGCTAGCAAACAAGCAAGCAAGAAAGCAAATAAAAGATTAAATTAATTAATTTAAGCGATGACTTTAATGAGTGGAATAAACAAAAATTTTGTTCAACTTAGCGGAGATGAAAAACGCTTTGTTCTATTATAAAATGAAGATTAGATACAAAAACGTAACAATACGCCTGTAATCCCCGAAGAGGTAGGCAGAGGAGGATACACTCCCACATTTCACAGGTTACGTTTTCGTTCCACTTTGGAATGGGAAGTGAGTTTTGTACCGGGCACAAATCCGGATTTCGAGTTACTACTAGAAATTCTAAGTTAGAAGAATCCAATATTACCCGACCCGGGATTTGAACCCAGGACCTTTGGAATAGGAGTCACGCTTGCCACCACTCGAGCAACGAGGGAGTCAAGAAACAAATAGATTATGATAATTACAAAATATGCTGATAAAATATAATAGATCACTGCAAAATTATTGGCACATTTATTTTATACAATTTTATAGTATTTTTCTTCCACACGTACTTTAGTTACAAAAGTATTTGACACGTTTCTGTTTAGTGATTATATGTAGATTGTTCTGTGTCGCAAGTCATTTATTAAATGTATTGAAAAGTATCTTAAACAAACTATGAGGGCCTCTCAAATCGAAGGTACTTCAGTTTGAGGAAACGCTGGCAGTTCCTGTGATAAATAAACAGCAACGAAGCCTCAAAACACCTCTTTATATTCCAAGTGACAAAGAGGAGCTTAATCAGTGGAAGGAATTGGGATTTTAATAAAGCAAGTCGCCCCTCGATTCGAGTTCCTTTGAATACAATAAATCCAAAGGTAACAATGGTAGGGAAAACAGAAAAAACTTATACATTTTTTTCTCTTATCATATTTTCACTCCCGCGTTATTCATCTGTCAGTTGGAGAAGTGTAACAAATACGAGTGCCCTTGTACTCTACATTCGATAATTGAATTAGACGATCGAGATTTTAATAGAAAATAGCCCTAGCAATTCATATCGCCGGGTATGACTAAGTCAACATAATTGAATGTATCATTTTCCCCTTCGCGTAGAAAATTTAATGACACTTGTATTTTTAATCTATCATTTGTATAGTATAAATGTGACTTAGCTGTTTTCAATGTCTTTTTTATTTTAATTCCAATTCATTATTTGTATTCACTATAGCTTCGAGATTCTTACGTTAATTTTTCGTGCTTGTTATTTTAATGTTATTGTGTTGTAACGGTGTTGCTGTTATATGAGTAGTTTTCTTTTTACAAACACATAAATCGTATTTATGGAAAATATGTAATAATTTACTACTTCCGGCCAGTTGGGATGACGATCTGCGTACGGCTGCAGACAGTAGCTGGATGCGGCAAGCCGAGGACAGGGCGCGATGGCTCTTTTTGGGGGAGGCCTATGTCCAGCTGTGGACTGAAATAGGATGATGATTACGATGTAATAATGTGATATATTCTTCTACAGTTATGTAAATAAATATGTATTTTATAATTATCATCTCATTATAAATGCATTTATTAGGTTGTCACAAAAAAATCTTGTTCCAACGTTTAAATTCTAAATAAAAAGTGAGTGATCAAGTTTTATTAATTTAATGCAGCAAAATTAATTTTTAATCATTCTTGATTGTTTACTAAGTATTAACTGAATGCGGAATGCACACTGCATTAGTTATTTTTATTTAAAAATGGATGGAATTTCGTTTCTAGTAATTTGTTCTAATCCCATTACAATACAAACGTTTATTCAATGAACACCTTCCAACATTATAACTTTATACGCAGTGTACGCATTATAACTTAACGTATATACAATTAAAAATCGCTGGGGATGCGTCCTACAAATATGGCCCGAATACAGAAACCGGATATGGAATGGTACACCGGATATGAAAAACCGATAAAATGGAATGGTAATTAATATAGAATCGTAGGGGATACGTTCCGAGTTTCGAGAATCAAAGCAATGTATATGATAAAATAAAAGAAATTTGTCGAGAAATTAGCAATTAAAATCCATCGTTATTGTGAACTTTAGGCACTGGTTTAAATAATTCAGTAACATTTTCCTGTTTTGCTGCTTTTAAAAGGTATTTTGATTCAAATCTTTCAATTTAGATGTTCCTCATTTGTTTATTCCCTTACATTCTTTGCAAAAGCTGCCGCGAGAGATTCTTTAGTATTCAAAGGTTGCCTATGCGTTAATAAGTTGCTTATGCGTTAATTAGGAAGTGAATTTTATTTTCATACCCGCGCACAGTAAAAACACGGATAAGGATTTTTTACTGTACTACAAATTGGACGTTGCAGAATGAGAGGGCAAAAATATCGTACAATTATTATACGATGCCAACCTTAATTACTGGTATTCATTGGAGTTTTCAATCTGTATGAAGTAACTGAGTTTTCCAGTGAAGGCATCTCGACTGTAATTACGGCGATAGCTAAAGATGAATCGCTCTAATGACCGCTTACCGCTCTGATTGCCGACACTGCAAGAGGTTCCCTTTGTGATCACATTGCATTTCCTATTATATGAATGGCATTATCCGCTTTTCTTTTATTTATTCTCAATAATATCTTTAGTAGCATAGGAATGAAAGAGTATAACATAAATTGCACATTATTTAATTTTATGGGTATATCCGCACGCACGCACACATGCACGCACGCGCACGCGCAGATACACGACCACGGACACGCACTCGCACTCCGGGTTAGGCAAAGATCACAACTCATAAAACATAATATTCTTTAATAGGTAAATGCAAAACAATATCATTTTTTTATATTATTCCTAGGTGACACGGCAAACGTTGTTCGGCCCTAAAAATGATTTATAGTGAATATTTTGGTTATTAAATAAAAATGGAAGAATTTATTGTTTTTTAATTTTCGAAAAACGAACGACGCTTAAATTATTATATGTATATTGTTCATACAAAAATGTTAAAATCGCGATAAAAAAATTGAAGGTAGGAAGGTAAAAATTTGGAATCCTAAGTATTTTTGCATGCCAAATCTAAAAAGCATCTTAAAAATAGTCGAAAAGTATTTTTTTGGATATGGCCATCCTTATCACTTAAGGGTATACAAACAACCTACGACAAGACCTACTAAATATACACAAAATATTTCATAAAAATCGGTCACGCTGTTTTGGGAGAATTTGACCTGTGATACTGTGACACGAGATGTTTATATATTGGATGTATGTACCGGCTT
>DWDV01002243.1:0-11849 GCA_018245615.1 Mimoniades ocyalus
GCATGTAATCTGCAATCGAGTAATAGGCTTTTTGACATAATCGAAGCTTAACGAATTTCTTAAATTTACAAACTGAACTGTTACAAAAATTTACAACTGAAAAGAAATAAATTTTCATCTCATCGTTTTCCTATGATTATTGTTTTATATTCATTACGTTGCGTGTAAAATAACTGAATTATTCATAACAAATATACAATCTATGGTTCTGCATCGATATTTTGACGCTTACATTTCTAGAAGTATCTTTCCTTTTTGTATTGCGCTTGAACAGACTTTATTACTAATGATTATTTCGAGAAAACTTTTTTAACACTACCTACGTTATTAACTGAGCGACGTACATTAGTTCAGACCCAAAGGCAGTATACCTCTATGCACCTCTAAGTAGTTGTGAAAATGAGTTCTTATGAGTATGAGTGAGAATGAGTGTAGAAGTAAACTACGTACAGTGATTCAGCGAGCAGATTTCAACCGCATTCGCTTTCAGAACATCGCCTGTTACAAGAATAAGTTAACCAACGGAAAGTAATGACGTTAATACCGTCTAAGTTTATCAAAGCCCGTAGCACAAAAATAAATAAGTATCTAATAATAATAATGAGTAGCTAGTCAAAATTGATCTAGGTTTGACTACAATAACACTTTGGTATACAAAATGTTACCACGCGAGATAAATCAAACGGTTTATTTATAAAATTCAACTACACTTAGCATAAGATAACACTTTATATACACAAACAAGATTCTTTTATACCATAAATGTAAAAACATACAAATTCTATGTATTTAACCGGGAACGAGACACGCGTAAGGCCTTTTAAAACGCTTATATGCTTACGAAATTGCACGGTACATGGTCGCGACGGAACTGGTGACGAGGTGGTACTGTTGACAAGCGCTAATAACAGATAAGTCGAAAGTACCTTACATTTTGTCTCGTCCGTTTTATTGTTCTTTATATTTCGGCATAACACAACATTAATGGTAGCTTTACACACAGCACTTTGCTTATAACACAACGTTAATGATAGCTTTACACACAGCACTTTGCTTTTATCCAATTTACAGATACCTACTATGTGCAAATATATTAAGTATTGAATTTACGTGCCCATGCGAACTTAATTGTCAATGCTGCGTATATAAATTGATTTTAATATTATTAACAAAAATGATTATTGTTAAGATTTATTATTAACGAAAGCAAGAAATTGAGATGTCACCGTCGAAAGAAACAACGGGGTCGTGACTCTTTAGGGCTAAGGGCAAAAGGCAGGTGTGTATTCAGTATTTACAAAAAAAAAAATATTCCATGGTGTTATATTGGGGTGCATGAAAGGAGCCTCCCCGAGCCGCGACTGTCTGATTAATTAGGAACACATACTGCCCGGCGCATCCTGGACATTGCGACTAATCCATTCAAGAAGATGGCTGATCATTTGAATGGCCCCTCGCAAGGCTAGCCAATAAGAACAGGTGTCGTTTCGAAGAAGAAGAAGAATATTATTTTAATTTGTATGTTTATATATAAAACGTGGGATCACGCCTGTAATCCCCGAAGAAGTAGGCAGAGAAATGTAGAACACTCCCACGTTTCACCAGTTACGTTTACGTCTCACTATGGAATAGGTGGTGAACCTATTGCCATACACCGGGCGGATATCTAGACTTCGAGCCACTACTAGAAAATATAAATTAGAATTTTTTTTGTAGTGCCCGACCCGGGATTTGAACCCAGGGACCTCTCGATCGGCAGTCGCACTCGCTACTAACACGTCCAACGAGGCAGTTTATATGTATATAATTTTATAAATAGCTAAAGTTAAAGTAAAGTAACATCACGCCTCTAATCCCCGAAGAGGTAGGCAGAGGAATGTAGAACACTTCTATATTTCACCAGTTACGTTTACGTCCCACTTATAAGTAAGTTGGTGTAAAGTGAGATTACGTAATAATAAAGTGTGTGTATTAGTGTAAATATATAGAATGATAATTTTTTACAAAACTTTATAATTCTCTAGCTAAAAAATCAAGCATTTCAAACCAATTTCGGCGAAGTGTACAATACAATCGGAACGCTCAGCACGTAAGTTACACAATATACGGACTCCCACTGGTTTATTTCAAAATGTTGTCTCACGGTCAATGTTAATGTGGTATTGGAGGATACCGGTTAGCTTCCTCTGTATGACGCGCTCGTGGAATATGGCGTCATATGTAAGGTTTTCGTTTGCCAATAAAAATACCTTCTTCATGAGTTGAGTGGTCCGTTTAATTTTTTGTACACAATCACGCCAGGTACCTTACGGGGTTGGTAGAGAACACGGACTGCCAGATTTATATCCATACAGACTTGATGTGCTCCTTCTACGTTCATCATTCTGATCACATATTACTTAAATACATCATTGAAATATAAAAGGTACAATTTTGAAGTTTAAAATGAAATCGTTGCCAATTTTCTGTAATATCGAAATAACAAGCGTATCGTAATGAGAGCTATCACTAGATACGATCTATAGTTTTGTAATACATTTTGTCATTGTAATAATAGATTGCAATTGATGGTGCTGATAACCCAATTTTTAAATTTTCCGTTTCCCAATGTGCATTGTTAGATCAAAAAAATGAAAACGGCCAGTATTTTTTTAAATGGTGTCTCTAAAAGTCGTGTTCGTCAGGTTCAGCCAAAAATATACTATACGCTGTAATATAAAAACGTTTTACATTTTCTAAATATCTACGACAAAAAAATCAATTAAATTTTAATAGAATGTTGATTGCTATAACATAAATATTACTCACGTTTATAATATACCAATGTTTGTATGTGTTTTTTTTTCAAAATTTTTTAATCAATTCTTTCCAAACTAGCATCGTAAAAATGGTTAAAACATCGCTATAAATTGATTGCAATAAATAATTATCAAATAGTATTTTTCAATATTTTACTTGTTATTAGAAATAAATAATATTTACGATAATACATTACAAATACAGGAATAAAAAAAATATTATGTAATATAAAACCGCCTTTTTAGAAAAGTTTTTTACCGACACAGAAACTAGTGAATGAGCTGCTAATTATGTATGTATGTTCGTTCGTGAAACCGCGCTTACTGAGAATTGTCGAAAATTCATGGAGTTTTCATGTTTTGTGACGTCACCAGAAAGGAAATTTTTTTTTTTTACAATACTTAATAGGGAATTACCTTTACTACATAGCAAATATTTGTTATTTTATATAATAATATTGTAATAGCATACCTATAATTTTGATAAATAATGACGTATTCCAAGAATGAGAGAATAAAAGTTTTGCTGTCTAGGGTATAAACATTTTTGTTCAGTTGACTGCAGCATGGCAAGATCCAGATATTGTTAAAACTGAATTTGATCTAAGCCTATCAAATACTCTTAAAGGACTATAATAAGGACTTAAAGCAACTTTAATAAGGCTTATATGTAACATGCCAGCAATCAAATATTTATATAATAATTTTACATTTTCAACTATTTCTAGGTTTCAAGTTTTGAGAAGCATTTAATATTGCACACATTTATTCTAGTTAACTGGTCTTTTAAAATTATTCGATTAACAAAAAATCAATTAAGGCTGTCGCAAGTATGCATGTATAGTTCCAATAAAAAAAGAAAAACAAACATTTGAAATATTTAAATCGGTGGCAACCCTGAATACTTGCGTATAAAGGCGTCACACTACACCGACATAAGCTTCGAAATTTGGAAAACTCCGCTAGTAGAAGTAAATTTAGTACTTTCTAAAAAACATGTTTTCATATTTATATTTAATAAATATAACATTCATTCTCAAATCTCAATTCCACAAGGAGTCAATTACTAATAGTAATAAACATTTTACATAAAATTAAGCACATATTTTGATTGCCAATGACTGTAGACTATTTAATGATCAACAAACATTAAAACCGTTAATAATTTTATTTCTCTTAACATATTCCATGATATTAAAACAAGCTTTAAATAAATTGTAATATTATTTAATGGTCCTTCTACTTGATTTTATTACATCACTATTGTGCGTAATAAACATATTTAAATTTAGTTTTGATCAATGGAACAAGTGCCTTTATTACTCCGAAGCATTTTGACCGTTCAAAGTAACTTTGGGTAATGACTTGTATATGACTTGTGTCAAAATTTTCTTGACCTTCTATTTTTTAAATAATACGTTAGAATGTAGATCATTAGTTCATTGTTAAATGTTATTATGATTATATTCTCGCCCCAGGGCCTTTACGGGTTGGCAGAGAACAGCGAGTGTCTGATATTTCCATCCTTGGTGACTTGACGAAATCTTTTGATCTACCCAAGTATTGCAAACGAAAAACAACTTTACGATCTCTTATCCAGCAATTAGCGACGAAACTGCCTTCGTTATCTCCAATAGACCCGTTTAAAATTTAACCGTGAAATCGATGTAACGTTTTAAATCGGACGTATCGAGATAAAAACCAGCCTTAAGTATTTTAAACCTGTTCGCATTCGTGTGAAAGATTTCACAGTCGTACGTCGAATAATTATACATATTACAAATTATTATAAAGTTAAACGAATAACAAATCTCAGGCGTTACAATTAAATTACATAGTTAAAAAATAAAAAATAAAAGATAAACTTTTACTTTGAATAAATATATATACTAAAAATAAATTTAATCGTCAAAATATTTATCGTTTCAATTAAAAGTTTCAGAACCCGGACAGTGAAACATACAAATAATCAGAAATAAAAGTTTTCCAAACCTAAAATCGTTGCAGCGGAAAAAATGACAATAACAGGGAATGCATTGTGCAATATCATTCAAAGCTTTCCCGTGCTGCTGATACTAGCACAGAAACACGAAAGGTGTCTGACGACACCGTTCGTGTACAAGCCGCCGAGTCCGACACATCCGCCGGAGTACTACGAGGCGTATGACGCTTTAATACAAACCCTGTTCGGGCTGAACTGCGACCAAAACTATCCCTACTACGGCCACGACTCATACGGCTACGGGAAAAAGTGGTCCCAAGGCTACACTTACCACAAACCGTGCGGCAATCAATACCCTGCGGTCCATCCCCAGCCCGTTCTACCGCAAGGTCATGGTTATCCCCATGGGTCAGGCCATCCCCACAGCGGTTATCCGTATGAGTCAAGCCACTCGCACAGCGTCCACCCCTACTACGGCTCAAGAAAGGCGAACATGTACAACACTACGTATGTTTATAAATATCCATTAAATCATGTCACGAATACGAAACAGAAATACAAAATTGTAGTGATGAAGAACGGAAGAAGAAGGAAATCCGAGAGGCTGCAGGGTGAGTCACATTTCCTCATTTAGTTTTCTTGTCATTTGTATCAGTGGGTGACGGGGAAATTCAATCAAATTGCCTCTGGCTGTTACTGCCTCATTGGTCGTGTTGGTTGCAATCGTGGCTGCCGATCGGGAGGTCCTGGGTTCAAATTCCGGATTGGACACTGTTGGATTTTTCTAATTTAGATATTCTAGCAGAGGCAAATATGCAGACTACGACTGGAAATTCGCCCGATGTATGGCAATAGGCTCAGCGACTATTTCTTAGTGGGAACTAAACGTAACTGGTGAAACATAGGTGTGGTATATATTTCTCTGCCTACCTCTTCGGGGTTTACAGGCATGACGTTACGCTTTTTTAAATCAAAATATTGAGTTAGCTATTACACACATCACAAGCTCGCTAATTATAACCGCTAACACTATAAAATCCATAAAAATTTGTATATCTAAGTTATATAATTACTGTTTACGACTTCATTCAATTCATGTAATTAATTAGATTATGAAGCTTTATAAGGTATGACATCTTTTTAGATAATTCAACCAAGTTGTATTAGTCACTATTCTCACATACATACATAACAAATAATAGGTCAACAGATAGGGTTTTAATTCACTTCTGGAGTGAAGAAAAACCATAAAATTATACATATTTATCGGGAATTTCAAAAGATTTTCCACTTCTAAAGTACTTTTTAAATTACCATAACACAGTACAAATCGTTGCACACTATATTATAGAAGAGATTGCAACCACACAAAATAAGGGGAAAAATGAAAGGGGTCGGCTCTATTGTACACAATTGTACTCTACTGTAGAGAACTTATTTAAAAGTAAAAGTTCATAAATCAATATTTTCTCGGTAATTTTTAAACAAGAGCCCCGTTGGTCTTGGGCATGCCAGTTCGACTGTTGAACATAAAGTCTTGGGTTCGGTCCCCGGACCGAGCAAAACGTTATTGGGTTTCACTCAATTGAAATTCCGCGTAGCGGCTCGAAGGTTTGCTTTCTGGGCGGTGTATGGCAATAGGTTATCTAATATACAGCAGAACGTATAGCATAACTGTTGAGAAGTGGGAATACACTCCCCTGTCTACCCCCTCGGAGAAAAACAGGCATGATGTCATGTTTTTATGTTCTAAAACCACTTTTGAGATAATGTATTTAATTTCGGGTATTTTTCCTTTTAATCGAAAATTCCAATTATAAATTTCCCGGTTTTCCAGCATCCGGGTTTTACTCATGATGTTGGAAGTTAGTTCCGGCGTTGACATATTGTCGTCATTAAAATCACCTGCATTACGGATACGAATTATACAAATGTTGACTAGTTTGTATCCAAGTTTTCCCTTCTTTTTAATGTTAGTGGAACAATAAGCAAGTATATATGTGATTTTTTTTGTATAATACTGTTCATATCAGTAGATATTGCTGTCAATCCATTTATTTTGTGGACGTCGTTATGTAGCGTTGCCTTTATGTGCTGATGTGGAGGTGGTGAGTTCAATTCCTGAGGAGTAGTGCTATTTGCTTTTCGTATTTTGAAAATTTCAATAATAGCACAAAGTATGGCTTTACGCCGGGTGTACGGCAAAAGTAAATAAATAAATAGGCTTACTACATGTTCCATGATGGCATGTAAATGTAACTAGCGTAACGTAGGAGTATACTACACTTCTCTGCCAAACCCTTCAGGTACAATCGTGATGTTATGTTATGTCAAGTATTTGTGCATTGGGGAAGATGTGAGCTGTCTGAGATAATATAAATTGTTAGAATTTTGAGCGATGTGCTTTTTATTAAAATTATTCCATTTATTTTTAACTTTCAAAAATAGATTTTTGTATCTAACATAACACTTATAATATATGTATGTTCAATGAATATATGTAAAAAATTGCACATGTACAGACAGAGTACATAGCATTAGATAAATATAACACGTTCACGTGTGACGTCACAGTTCACCTCGGATTCGATCTCTTAAACGCGAGCCGGTCAAGACCTCGCCGGTACACCCGCTTGACCGCTCACCGCGGGCGCACGCGGCCCGCTCACGCACGCACCGCACCCCGCGGGCTCCGCATTTCGCACTCGCCTCGTAACGCAGCTTCAATTTTTTTACACCCACTGATAGGTGTTTGAACACTTACGGCGTATAGAATTTTTTTTTACTTTGTTAAAGTTAAGTCGCGTAGTTGTGTAGCCGTGGATAATAGCGTGCGTTGCTTATAATAATATTATTCGGATATTGAAGTTGTGGGTGTAATAATATACTAAATAAAAGTGTATAGGACTGGAAAATTAAAACGCGATCGGTCATTTTTTTCGAGAAATTTTCGTTTGCAACTATTTGATTTTTGTGTGCATATTATTTTAATGTACGTTATTTAATTTAAGTGGCAATTCTGTCATTTGTTTGGTTGCCGCCAGCGTGACGGGACTCCCTTCATAATGTCGCGCGTTAAGTTCGCCCTCGTGAGTGTCTGTGTGTGTTTCCACGTAGCCGCGAGCCAGTTCGGTGAGTGTCGATAAGGTTTTCATTTAACCGTCTGTTTCCTTTAAAATGTAGTTAACGTAATCATTATGTTAACTACGGAGGTAATGTTCTGGGATGTTGTTTTCAACTGTTTTGTTTTGATGGCACTGTAATTCTTTACAGACATTTTTGTGTATAACTAACTTTGTGTATTTTTGTGTCTACTAAATTTTCTAATTTAGATTTTCTAGTAGTGGCTCGGAGTCTGGATATGTGCCCGGTCTATGCCAAAAGGCTCACCACCTATTCCATAGTGGGACGTAAAAGTAACTGGTGGAACGGCGGAGTGTTCTACATTCCTCTGCCTACCTCTTCGGGGATTACAGGCGTGATGTTACTTTATTTTTGTGTATATTTTGTGTAAAAAAAAATGGAAATGTTGAAGATCAAGCGCCACTATCAAGTATATAGAATGTAATGAGTCCCTCGTCGGTCTGCCTCCTTGGTTGAGTGCTTGTGAGCGCGGCTGCCAATCGAGAGGTCCTGGATTCAATTCCGGTCCAGGTTCTATTGGATTTTTCTAACTAGAATGTCTAGTTAAAATTTCTAGCAATGGCTTGGAGTCTGAATTTGTGTTTGAAGTATGACAATAGAATAGAACGGGAAACGTGAGACTATACTACATTCCTCTGCCTAACTCTTCAGGGATTACAGGCGTAACCTCGCGTTATGTTAAATTAATTTGTACCACGTTCAATTTAGTATTATATTAATATATAATATTAAAAAATGTATAACCAGGTACGTATAGTAAATTATAGTATAGGAAATTTTAGGTATTTGTACAAACATTATTATACGATATATTTTTTGTACCGCTGTTTCTCTACATATATAACATATGTATTATGTAGCAATAGCCAAAATAGACAGTTGCTTATTTTTTATTTTACAATGATAAATAACATATGTAAAAAAGAATCATAAATCTAAATTTTAATACACTTATGTATTTTAAGCAAATAATTTTACACAAGTTTACGCACCGATGATTTTTTCTTAATTGGTTACAATTCCTTTAAAATTGGTTAGACTGCGTTGGAACGCATTATACAAGCGAAATTAAATCACTCGATAGCCTAAGATTTATATGTAGGTATATTTTATTCACATTCAATTCAATATTTTTCTAAGTTCAACATGTTATTTAAGTTACAAAAGCTTTTATTTACATAATGATACGCACAACATTTTGACAATCCTTAATTATTTATTGGCGGGAAAAAGATATATTTTACGTATATGCAATCAAACTAATTACAAATAGTACCATACTGGGCAATATGCTCAACGATCATTACCGCTATAAACTTACACATCTGTACGTGTAACTTTAAACTGGCTAATGATTATTTTTTGCTCCTTAACCGATGTTCTGTTCTCGAACGAGTGTTAATAACATCACCTTTACACTGTATCGTACAAATAATATATGTATTTCTTCATTCTGTTTATTGTCTTATACTGTCTTTGCTACTTCGTTCGCTTGGCTCGTCGCAAAATGCACCAAACGTTCCTCTTAAAGCAGAACTACATATATGCTTTAATAAGTTAAATTGATATAAAATTGAGCAATTGCAAGTTTTTAAGTGGTTATAACGCCATCTAGTGTCTTAAATAATAACTCTATATAAAAAAAATATATTAGGTTTCAAGACTGATCCTGTTAGGAATTGCAAAAATTTCTTAAGATTAAAAGTAGAGACTCGTTTCTCTCCAATGTATGCGATATTCCATATTATCAACGCAGTATGTTTTCGTGAGCAATGCACAAGTACCCAACCAAACGAATAGATTACGAATTTATAAAAAAGAAATACCTACGTAAAGTTTGCAACAAAGCTAATTATGTTTGAAGTTAGAAAATTTGCGTATAGACTTATTTTGTGAAATAAAACTTCACTGATTTGGCCGGGACGAGGTAGACACTAAAATGAAAGGTGTCAAGAGCGGTAAGTGCCTCGAAGTAAGATTTACATTCAATTTTTTTACAGCATAATTGGCGCGGTAAATGGACATACCCTAAAACATACGTTACAATGTAGTCGTCAAAAGTATTAAAAAATCCAAGATTGCGTCTACTGCGACCTGCATGACTTCTAGATAAAAACAAAAAAATATGCATTAAAATCGATTAAAAGGTTGATCTTAAATGTCGAAGAGTCGCTCGTCCTAATTATTCGCGAGATAAGCAGAATCTGCTCAAGTTCAGACGGAGGTTCATTGCAACTGACCTCTGGGACCTCGCACTGATTGTATTGTATGTGTGTGTGTGTGTGTGTGCATGTGTGCATGTGTGCATGTTGTATGATATCATGTAACGCGCGTCTTCGTTCTCGAAACGAATGAATGAATGTTTGACCGATTGACTGAATGAACGCATAAAGAAAGGAATGAATTAAGAGCGGCCAAATAGAAGTATGTATTGCATAATAATTTAAATATACCTACATATGAACTAGCCATACTGTTATATTCTATAAAAAATCTGGTTATAAAATCATGTATTACAATGGATAACTCTTTAAACGTGTATGATATCTGTAAATGAAATTGTTTTTAAAAGTATGTTATATACGAGATACAGCACCAAAGCAAATTTGGTGGGGTGGTAATTTACTAGCGGGGGCGCATAAAGGATTTTATTTACGACACGAATATCTCACGTTTCCATGGAAACGCGAGCGCAAATACTAGCTACAGCTAGTCAATAATCATGAAAAAAAATGTCAAAATCAAGAGTCTATAATTATTTATACAAAAAAATTTTCACGTCCGACGATATCATGAGCAAAAAAACATGAATCATAGTCTATTAAAAAGCGGTAAGGTTTTCGCGCGAATTTTTTTACCAAAGCGCACGTAATCTGGAAATTCAGCCAAGCGTTACAGGCACACCTGAAAAAAGTATATAACTTTAAAAGACCGAGGTAACAATAATAAATTGATATGTATGAAATATTTTACTATAGAATGCCGAGTGCAGCGCGCGATGGCACTCTTTGCGCGAGACCTATGTCCAGCAGTGGGCTGAGATACGATGATGATGATGATGATGCGCTTTTGTGTCAAAAGTGGTAAAATAACTCCTTAAGAACCAATACAATAGGTATTCCAAGAAGGAAATTTGAAAGCCAGAAATGATTAAAGAGTTTAACGCAGACAGGAATTCATGTTTTATTTCCAGGTGTTACCCCTATTGTACAATTCCACTAAAAGTAGTTTTAATGCTTTCATGACGTTACGTCAACTCTATTATTATTTATTATTAGCTCTATGGCACTAATCATAAAAAACCATTGGACGACTTGCCAATGACCGTGGCAGTGACGTCGTTGGCAATTATTTGCTAAAAATGGATGCGCAAATATGTTTCCTACCGGGGCTTTACCGTGGCCAGTTATAGAAACAACGGCCCAACAGTGGGCGGAACTCGGTCGTACGTAACTCATTAAATGTTTAGTTATCAACGTTATTAAGGTTCCTATCAAAGAGTGGATAAATATACTTGCGTTAATCTTTCATCTTTGCTATTGATTGTCAACAGACCCTTGTAATCTAACATATTTATATTTATGAGGTGAAGAGAATCTTTGTACCCGTTATCAAGAATGCTGAGCGCACGGAGGAGTGTAAGAACAGGAAACAGACTGTTGTGAATCTGTAGCATGTGACATTCATGGTACGAACATAAACGTTTAATGTTTTATTTAATTATATTTACGGTATTGATAAAATTCATATAACATATACATTTTAGCTTTTTGCGCCCCTTCGCTATGTAAACTTTAATTATACCAAATCACGCACCCCTCAGGGCGCTCAATATTCTTAAAAAAGGGTAGATACAAAGATTTGACTTCACATATAAATATAAATATGCTCGTTGGTCGTGTTGGTTGCAAGTGCGACTGCCGATCGGGAGGTCCCGGGTTCGATTCCCGGGTCGAACACTACAA
>DWDV01002244.1:0-11848 GCA_018245615.1 Mimoniades ocyalus
ACTTCAGTCAGATACGCTTTCAATTTAGGCGTTTGGTGTCGGACGACTACCGTACTGCAGCGGCACGGCAGCGGGTCATAACCAGCGGCACGGTAAACGTGCGGCAGCGGTGCGACACGAAACGTCTAAATTTGAAAGAGCCCTTAGGGCTGTCACTGATTTGTTTCGTTAATAATGAAGTTATGTTTATTTATGTTTACAGCTGCATTATTTATAATTCCATAATGGTTGTTTTAGATACTCGCGAAAGTCCTTACCAGAAAAGGTGTGCAACCGCAACACAAAAGCCCTCAAGTGCTCCACTCCACATTAACAGTGGTTCAGTTAAAAGCAGTGCAAGAGGTTTTTTTTAAATACCCAAATAAAAAAAAAACAAGATTCTCTTATATTAAAATACTGTTCTATTAAACCTGTGAAGCGTAGAAAAGGGTTCAAAGGAAAAAAGCAGACTACCATCAAACATTCTGTGTTTCTGCAAAATGTTAAAGTGCCCACATGTCAAAAATGATTTTTGAATATATTTCGCATAACAAAACATAGAATTGCATATGTTATGAATAGATTTTATTATACTGGAGATATAATAATACCTATAATAATAAAAGCGAGGTATGGTATAAGTATGAAAACCAGAGTTAAATATTATTATTATACTAATATTATGAATGTGAAGTGTGTTTGTTTGTCCTCTCACATCAAAATGCAGCAAAATATCGTCATTGTTTTTGGTATACAGATAGTTGAAGGGCGGAGAAATTGACGTAGGTTACTTTTTTCGCGAACTAATGTCTCATTTACACTGGAAAACATGTTTTTAATAACAAAAAAGGTGACACCACGTTCGCAATAGTAGGTAATATGACGCGTCGTTTTGATCTGACAGAATTTTATTTGATTTAATGCATTTGGCAATGCTATTTTATGTGATTCAATGGATTTTAGACGATTTTGACGTTTAATGCTAAAGCTGTAAGGAGTAGGTAAATGCCCAGCGAGGTGGACGGGTAACAGCTAGTGACATAAATATAAACCTTAAGCCTAGGACCTAAAACCGAAATAATAATAATATGTGAACTTAGTTATTCAGTCATTTTAAATTAATTTTGTAACCATATACATTAGTACATTTTTCGTTGTGCATTATTTCAGTTTTAGTTTGGGGTTAATTAAAGTAACTTTATTTTTTCATAGGTGGAAATCGAAAGGAAAATTTGTATGCCCCACAAAAAGATAAAAAAGATCTATACATAATTTTATACAAAAATTGAATTGTGTTGAATCCCGTTATTGCAGAAAAACCAAGATTGCTGAAAGGAAATAGGTATTTATCTTCAGATTTAAATATTAATAAACTTTACAAAATTTATTAAAATAGTGAGTATGTGCATGCTGATGTTAAGAACTCTTACTTTCGCCGCATTTTTAATACAAAATATAAATTGGGCTTCGGAACTCCACAGACTGATGCATGTTCCACATGTTTAGATCTAGCTGGAAAAATTGCTTCCGAAGGTGATCTCGAAAAGAAAGCTTTACTCATGACACAGAAAAGAGTACACTCTTTACGAGCTAAAGCTTTTTATGAAAAGTTACGTGAAGATTCAAGTGATCTTAAAATGTTCTTTTTCGATTGCCAAAAAAATCTACCATTACCGAAACATCCTGACCAAATTTCGTATTATTTACGGCAATTATACTTTTTTAATTTTACTGTGGTGGAGGGTGCATCTAATATTCCTCTCAGTAAGGATCGAGTCGTCACTTATTATTGCACGGAAAATGAATTTAATAAGGAATCCAATTTAATAGCTGTAATACACAGGCTAAATAATAGTAATTTGTCCAACATAAGTAACATTCGTTTGGTCGCAGATGGCTGCGGTGGTCAAAATAAAAATAGAATTCTAGTGGGTGCATGCTCTAAATGGCTGTTGGAATATCAAAATATTAAAACGATAGAAATGGTATTTCCAGTAACTGGACACTCTTTCATGCCTGCCGACCGACAATTTGGCGTTGCTGAAATGAAACTTCGTAAGAAGGACATAATTTTACATCCCGATGAAATATGTGATGTTTTAGGAGAAACGTCAACTTTGATTAAATTTGGTAATGACTGTCCAGTTTTTGACTGGACAAACGCTGTCAAGTCAGTTTTAAAGCCTACGACGTCATGGAACATGACTTTTAAACAATGTAAAAGATTTATTCTGAGATGATCTAAAATACCAGGCAATGTTCTGGTAAGAGGTGAATTATATTACAAGAGTAATCTAGCAAAATCTCAAAACATATGCCAACGAAATAACATCATTAAAAATACGACACCACAAATATTACCTAATATAGTACGGGTAAATAAAAATAAATTGTCAGATATTAAAAAGTTGCTCCAAAAACATTTCGGTCTGGATTGGAAGGATATGTCAAATTTATAATTTTATGATGATTTACTAAAGGCGCAGGAGGCTCTAACAGTGCCTGCAATAGAAGATAACTATTGTGGAGAGCCTTTGGAAGAAGTTTTTGATTTGCGCATATAAAATTTTATGATAAGCGCAATTCAGAAATCTTTTCATACTTATATAATTTTTATATGTTAGTGATTAAAACTGAGTAATAAAAATATTGAAGCAAGAATTTTTTCTTTTATTATTAAATGAATGAGCGAAAAGTATAACGGACCGCCTTATATTCTTTTGACAGCCCTGAATCTAGAACCCAGTCATGAGCCGGTGCTTGGGATCTAAAACGGTAATCTGTGCACTAGTTTCAAAAAGGCATTTCTCAAAATTTGGTTTCAGTATCGGCAATATGCAAAATTAAAACTAAATTTATGTTAAAAATAGAGTGAATAATGTGATGTGCTTTTAGTATGCCTCATAGCTGTATAAAATATATTAACAGAATGAGTTTTATAACCGCTACGTAATTTTAATACTAATAATTAGTTTTTTGTAATTAGCCAACATTATCCTGAAAGTCAGATTGCTATATTTGAAACTAGAAACTAGAAAATATATTATATTCAATATTATACAACGAATTCATGTAGCGAGGTTTTCATATTTATAAAAACAAAAAAGATATTGCCTTTTGGACACCAAAAACTATACTGATTCTATATATCATTTATGAGCATCCTCGACCGGCGTCTATGGCTGATTAACTACAAAAACATACCGCCCAGCGCTCAGCGCACCCTGGACATTGCGACTAATTCTTTCAACAGCATGGCTGATTGCTCAACGGGCCCTCTAAAGGTCAACCAATAGAATCAACTGTTTCGAAGAATAAAAAGATCATAAATATTATCAGACCCAAGCAGACGCTTTATATATAGGTTTATTATTATAGTCTATCCAGCTACATTCCCTGTCCAGCCTTGGTGAAAGCGATATCGTTGATCGCGGATCAGCTGATGATTCTGTCTGAGAAGCTGTGTATTAATGGCTTCAAAATATTTAAGGATTCGTTGAAAATATTTTCTATGTGAGAAATAAAATACAAAATGTAAAAGTAATTTATTGAGATCAATACTTCCGATCTCGTCCTATTATGGCCAATAAGGCTGAAAACATTCTATTCACTGCCACCTGCTCTTTCGTTCTGGCCAGCATGCGGCTCATGTGTGTTCTCATCCATGCCCAGTTCTCCATAGTTACCCAGAGAACGTTGCCCAGTAGGATCGAAGGGAGATTTTAAATGCAATGTCGCCTTGTATTTTTTTCCCATTACTTCAATTTCATAATCGCCGTCCTGTAAGTATTTCTTCGTGACTTCCGATCCCTTGTTACTCACATAACCAATGCCAATCGGTTTGTCGAGGTAGAACGCGTAATCGCCTCGTCTTAGATACCCAACGGGTTCACCGTTGCGCAATATTGCTTCTTGACCAAAAATGGCAACCTGGAAATGGCAAAGTTTTGGATGGTTATGAAGTATTAATGTGTTATGAAGCTCCGTTATGAAGTATTAGCAAAAAGCGTAAAACACGCTTACCTTATCTTCTAGCTTGAAGTAAGCGTACTTCTTTGTAACGCCATTCTTTTTAGCTTTGGAGACCTGATCATTGCCTATGTATTCTCCGTTTTTGCGGCACGTGAACCCTAAATTAGCTTCTATAGGATTATCATCTGTTCTTAAATCAGCATTCCATAAATGATATCCTGAAATGTTAGATAGCCTCTAGAAATGGGCAAAGTTTAGCAAATTTACACGGATCTTTGGTCAAAAATTATAGATTCAACAAATAACATCATATAACATAGGTAATAATCGCTACTTTAGTAATTACTATATCTATTATAATGACAGTGGCAGTCAGTTTATTTATTTCACTTCCAAAAATATAAAAGCTACATTATTATCCCACTGTTGGATAAAGGTTTCCTCTCATTAAGAGAAGGTTTAAATCCATAATCTACTTCACACACCTTAGAAAAATTGTAAAATTTTAGGGTGTCTGAATTACTTCACGGTATTCCACCACAGCATGTGATGTTGTTAAAACACAGCCAACTTAGTAAAATCTAGAGGTAAGATATGTATTTGTAGATATAATCGATCAACAAAGCACCTTTTATTCATGTCGACCCAATTATTTACCTTTTTCGGCGCTCAAAGACGTCAGTGCTCTCCAGCCAGCGTTTTTGAGCCCCTTAGCGCTATTTAAAGCTTTGTAAACTTGAATAGCGTGCGACGAGGGCACGTGTAACTCCCACCCCAACTCCCCAGTCCACGTGACGCGCAGTGCTCTGCAAGTGTAGGTCTTATTCTCTGGTGAATAAGGCGCTTTAGATACGTGGATGCTACGGTGCGTGTTCACGGGGAAGGCGTCGTTA
Organism: Mimoniades ocyalus; assembly: GCA_018245615.1. NCBI lineage: Eukaryota > Metazoa > Arthropoda > Insecta > Lepidoptera > Hesperiidae > Mimoniades > Mimoniades ocyalus. The sequence continues at coordinate 4,845 of DWDV01002244.1, forward strand.
GATAAACCGGCATCGGTGTAACGTTGCAAAATACGTTGACTGAGAAACAAAACAGGTGTTATTATTAAATTACTTATGTAATTGTTAAGGCGTTTTTATAATTTTTTTTATCAAATCGACATAGAACAACGACACATACTCGTAGAAGTGCATAACGCATTAACTACAATTAAAGTTCATATAGTTTAATTGGATTTAATAATCAACTCATCTGTGTCAGTGTACATGTTAAGATTTAAGTTGATTTCAAAAACTACGTCCCGTATTACCTGTCAGGCCCTTGCACACTCAGAATGCACATATGTTTGGTGACGTCGGTAATGGTAGCGCGCAATTTGTGCGTTTGTATGATTCTTCGTAAATGCGCCAACGTGTGGTTGGCGCTGAAGCCGCTCGTTACCACGTAGTAGCCGTGGCCCTGAGGGTGAAAAATATTAGGATTTATGTTATGTAATATAAATGCATCTATATCGTGTCTAAAATATAAACGTAACGTAACATCACGCCTGTATACTTCGAACAGGTAGCGGAGTGTGGTAAACTTCCACGTTTCACCAATTACGTTTACGTCCGACGATTGAATATAAGGTGACCCTTTTGTCCTACACCGGGCACAAATACAGATTCTGAGCCACTACTATAAGTTTCAACTAAAAATTCTAAGTCAGAAAAGTCCAATAGGACCCTACCTACAACTACTCGACCAATGAAGCAGTAAAATAGGGTTTTGATTTATTAAAACTTTGTTCTTTATAGTATTTTTTTTTTTGTTATTTTATTTGTTATACGAAAAGGAGGTACCCAGATACATTACAATGTTGGCATACAAAACATACAAAATGACAGATAGAAAAATAAAACAATGATGTTGCCTACTTTGAATATCGGTTCATGCAGCTGTCCGCTTCCTCCACGCAGAATACTGACAGTCACGTCAGCTTCCACTCCACCCTTTTCATTCAATAGAAGAGAATAGACAACCCTGAAATTATATTTTTATACACACTTGAATTGTGATAACAGAATATTTAAAAGACAAATACATACTGATTATGATCATAGTAATAAAGGCCCTTGGCTCCTGTTGTGTACCTACTAATACAAGCTGGATAACTAACACGTTTTTACTTATAATAATAATGAAAATACAATAACAAAAATAAAATAAAAAATTGCCCACCTATGATATGAGACTGCGATTACTAATAAATGACAGATTTTATAGATGACAGAGATTACTAATCTCTTAGATACTGCAAGTTATTTTATTATCATAACCAGTTAAATCACACTAGTTGGGTAAAAGAATGGTTGAGTAATACCTATCTTCTTTATTAGATAAGTCGGCGGTGAAGGCGAGATCTGCGCAGCGCTGAGCATCGGGTCCTGTGAGGTAGAACTTCCCGTAGTACGACATGTTGAAGAGCGCCGCTTGGTTGCGGCACGCGAGCGCTTCTTGACCAATCTGTTAAACAACATTTCACAGTATGCGACATCAAACGAAATTTTCATACTGAATCTTTTTTTAGTATCATATTATATACCTATGTAGAACTTCAGTACTGACTTCTTTGGAACGTGCTCAGCGTAGGAATTTGTGGTCACAATAGACATAGGAAAAGGTAAAATATACAGAAATACTCGTAAATACTGACAACCCATCTTACATGGCGGTGATTATCCTGACCTGCTGCGCAATAGGTTTCCCGTGCGATTGAAATCTAAATAAACGCCGGTATAATTGTCTTCTTTTCTAAATTGAAGTGTTTATATGGGTGGGAGTTTATAAAAAAAACTTATTTAAAAATATTTACATTCGGAATAACTTCTAAAAATTACCACTTCATGATGTTTGGAGAATCCGAAGGTGTATTCTCCCTTTAAAGTCTCTTCGTATCGTTGATCTAAGTTACGAGGATAGTCGTGGGTCCCGCCCCAATCGTATTGCTGTACTCGAATCTGAAAGTAACAAGAATAATTAATAAATCACACCTTCCCAAAACAGATTAGATATTCGTAGCTCTATCGAACACTCTATACACTCAAATTCGTTACAATTCAGTTCAAAAGCCAATAGAAGGTCACAATAATCCCGCGTCGTGCCGAGTAATTATATGTCAAACAAATCTGTTATATTACACAATTTTTCAAAGTTGCCTAGAGTTGCAAAGAGAACATTCTCTACATTCAAGCTTAAACAACAATTTCACACATTGATCAAATGCTTGCAATATATTGCAAATATAATTCCCAATATTTATTATTAAAATTAGATAATTGTATGTTGTTTAAAATTATCTATATATGGCCTGTTGCCAACAACCTTTTCTCCGGGCAAATAGAATGCGGGGCGCTCCCAGCCGGCTCTCGATTGCATCACGGCGCCGTCGTCCACCAACTCCTGGTGCAGTGCATCGTGACTGGCGTCCCGACCAGCCAATCTCTCGTCATGGGGGAAGACAATGCTGTAGTTTTTAACGTAGGACTCGTGGCTGCTTTCACGCATCCAGTGAGGACGCGACATCTGCGCCGGCGTGAAGCGACGAATGTCGAACGTAAACATATTGTAATGTGGCCTGGAACGATACATTTAATAATAATAATATTATATTGACTGCCTCATTTGTCGTGTTGGTTGCAAGCGCGACTGCTAGTGCTAGATCGAGAGGTCCTGTGGCCAGTCACTATTAGATTTTCTAACATAGATTTTGGCTCGGAGTCTGGATATGAGCATGGTGTATGCCAATAGACTCACCAGCTGAGACGTAAACGTAACTGGTGAAACTTGGTAGTGTCCTACACTCCTCTGCCTACCTCATCGAGGTTACAGGCGTACGAGTAAGTTACGTTATGATATAACTTTATTTTATACAGCAAGGAATCAATTTAGTTAGTAATCATTATTTGAAGCGCTTAAGTAAACCTATCTGAAGTGCGAATATTCCTAATACGCAAAAACTTGTGAAAATAAAAACAGTACCAACAAAAAATCTTTTATTACATTTTAGGTATAAAAAGAAAGGAGTTATTTATATCTCCAATAAACCTGATTTAAATTTGACAAACAAAAACAGTAGGTATTCAGTTATAAAATTACGAAGCAACGTATACATGTATTACAACATATACATACCTTATTATATGATGAGATATAAAACTAGAGTCAACATTATTGAGGCTCGAGAGAAATAAAGATAACCTATTGGAACCGAGCCGAGGAGTGAATAGCAACAGTGAAAATATTTTAGCTACAGATGAGCACACTGACCTAACTGTATATTCGTCAAGAGCAATCAAATCAGCAGATTTAACTTAGGTTCTACCAAGCATTAATTTATGAAATAGTCTATGATTCCTTGTATCTCTTTTTGTGAATAGTTGTAATACGAGATCTGTTTGCTCAAAGTCTTGCATAATCACAATACCTTCCAGTAATAATCCATTCGGCCATTTGAATCGCGCACCCAGCTGAGAACATCATTCCAGCGGAATTGTATCCACAGTTGTGGTACAAACCTGAACAACGATAGAAACGGATTTATTCAACACAAAGACGCAGAAATTATTTCTAAAATGCAACTATTGATAAAAATGTTTTTTTTAACAGGCTCGTGTCTGGCTGCTATCTCACCTGATGATGACAAGCGAGATGCAGCCTAAGATGTAGCACGCTGGCCTAGAAAGGACACATTCACTCTTGTCTTCAATAATTCCAGTTAATACGAATCGGATAAAACATGAACATCAGTCTACATTTTTGATCAAAACGCTATCTACTCCACGTATATCTGATCGGTACATACGTGAAATTTGTCTTTTCATGCAGTGTACCATTTGAAATGGAGTTATGAATACTATAATAATAAATCTACTAACATGATATATACATTTCAAATATAGGTATTTACTAAAGAAAATTACAAAAAGACATACGACAGATAGAACATCTTACCGAAGACATTGGGATCTTCTCCTAATAAAGGCTTGTGGTCGGGTGTAAATGATTCGGGTCCACACACTGTGCTCTTAATGCCGATCTTTCCTAGTTTTGGGCATAGTGACGCTGCACTGTTCATATGGACGTTAAACACGTCCCAATCCAAATCGTATAGATGAAATTGTTGACTATCTGAAACCTACAAAAAGGCTGTTAAAGAATAATTACATGCTTTTAAGAAAACCATATCTGTCCTAAGCTCCAAAACTCTGTTGAAGTTAAAGCCGCGAGAAAACCCATCTAAAATGTTAATTCATTGAAAAGTTTATGAATCGCAAAACAATTACCTGATCCAGCATAATAGGGTTGTCTTCATATCCTCCTATTTGGCAAGTTTCTCCTTGGATTTTAATGTAAAGATTGACGTCGTGGTCCCTGATGTTAGGACAGTTTCGTATTTCAGGGATAGAATCACTTACTACATAAGCATGTTTGAATGGTATAAGAGGCAGAGATGGTACTCCAGCAAATCTCGCTATTCTTGCGCCCCAAGCTCCTGCGTGGGTATTAAGTTGTAGGTAGTAGGTAATGCAGAGACGAGTAGTAGTACTTTATTGAATGACATAAAAAACTGGCCGGATTAAATGGATGAAGACCGTCTCTTAGAGCGCAATGAGTGTTAGGATGTGTAGATAAATTACCTTTACCAAATTTCAAATCTTTGGTAAATATAGATGATAACTTTCACATAAGCAGAAAGATACCTCGCTACCTTCAAAGAAGTTTTTTTCAAATTATGAGGTATCATGAATAGTTTAGCTAAAAATCAAGTGTTACCTCCACAGTTCACAACACATTTGGTCTTAATAAACCCTTTGTCTGTTCGAACTCCCGTAACTTCTTTATTTCCAAGCAAATTGTGAGCGTAGTGTATATCAAGGACAGGACAATCTTCATATATCTGGTACATAAAAAAATCCAAGTTAAAAAAAAAACTCCTCTCATTCTGTGGAGACTCCTTATCCAATAATAGTACGATAAAATATCTATTTACATGTTTAAATTAATTATGTACATACATAAATACATATCTTCACGCTAGGTCCCTCATGGGGTAGGCTGAGTACAGAGTGCTAAAAACGAATTACAGTTAACTACATAATAGTTTCTTCTCATACATATACATATCATGGTTCACCAGAATAACTTACAATACACCTGATATTATGGTAGATTAATTCCATTCATTTCGATCAACAATTCCTCATAAGGCAATAATTTGAGATTTGCGTGAAGTCGAATCCCTCTACATTTTTAATAAATAAATAGTGTAAGCATACTTGACTGCCTTGTTGGTTGCAAGTGCGACTGCCGATCGGGAGGTCCTGGGTTCAATTCCCGGGAATTACTAAATTTTTCTAATTTAGATTTTCTAGCAGTGGCTCGAAGTCTGGATCTGTGCCCGGTGTATCGCAATAGGCTCACCACCTTTTCCATAGTGGACGTAAACGTAACTGGTGAAACGTGGGAGTGTTCTAAATTCCTCTGCCTACCTCTTCGAGGATTACAGGCGTGATGTTATGTATGTTACGTAAGCATACTTATTGTCTGTTGTGAAAATAAATGTATTATCTTTATTATTTCATTACTTACTTTTCCCCCATTCTTCGTGGCCATTTTGACCAGTGCATTGCATGCCATTGTTGGATCTATAGTGCCATCTTGTGGAGAGTATAAAGCCATCTTGAAAATTGATGGATCTAACAGTGGAAACAATTTCTGGGCATCATTTGGATCCAAGGCCTCGCTTGGAATTCCCATCGCTTTGCCTAAAGTGTGGAGCCTCATGTATTCTTGTGTGCGAACCTATTACGAGAAGTGTTCGGTATTTATAATGTAATACTAAAGTTTTCCAATACTTTCTACACATTGAACCTTTTCGGTCTCCGTACCCCCAAAGCGTCATCCATCATTAAAAATGTTAAAAAAACATCATCGTAAGAGCAAAAGTAGTTTTTTCAGTTAAAAAAGCAAATTTGAACATTTATGTGAATGATGTTATTAGCTTTCTTTCTTTCATCCAGTATAGTTAATTTAACTGGCATTTTATTACCTTGCTACGGGATATGAACATGCCGCCATTATTAATCCACCCCGCATAATCACCGGTTTCTTTTTCCAAGTTACTATAAATATTTCTAGAGTCTCGCAAGAGCCTTACTTCCAGATCGCAAGGCCTGAGTGACCATACCAAACCTAGAAACAAGTAGGTACTATATCTGATTTCTTTTGATATGTGAAAACGTCATGTGAATTCTTCGATTGTTCGCATTAAATATTGACAGCTAACTCGACTATATGATAATGCTTGATGAAACATGTACCGGCTTAAGTTACTTAATGTTTTGTTGGAATAGCTCGAACAGATCAACCTTTGCGAAGTCCTTCTTAATTAACTCCGCCGATTGTAACAATATTAGATTGTAATAGTACATCATTAAACTAATGAAATGTTAAGTGTTGTAACTTATCGTCGAGTTAGCGTTACAATTAACTCGCTGTGTACCTGCGGTGTGCCAGGTCGTACCACTGGTTAACTTGACTCTTTCTAACAATACAGCATTCACGCCTCGATTAGTTAACTGATACAGTGTGTTACATCCAGCTATTCCTCCACCTAAAATCAAATATCAATAGTTTTTTTTTACTTTAACATTTAGTATCAGACTTCAGTACCTATCTTTGAAATAGCAAATATTATAAATATACAAATTTGTCTTGCATGTCTCCAGCAGTAGATTTTCTAAGGCTGTTGGATATTCGATCGCAATGATGAAAATTAACTTCGGGCCTTAAACTTTTTGTCCAGATTAAAAAAAAACACTGTACATACCAATAATAACAACGTCAGCGTGGGTCACCAATTCATGTTTCGTCGCAAATCGCCGGACATTATTTCTGTTCAAATTCAATATAAATCCGTTCAAATAGTTTTTCACCTTACATCTAATACGACCATCTTTGACTATTTTAAACATGCTTAGAAGCTAATATACTTTATGAAACG
>DWDV01002245.1:0-11848 GCA_018245615.1 Mimoniades ocyalus
CCCTGTAATGCCCGAAGAGGTAGGCAGATGAGTGTAGTACACTCCAACGTTTCACCAGCTCCGTTTACGTCCTGCAATGGAATAGGTGATGAGTCTATGCCATACACGGGACGCACATCCAGACTCCGAGCCACTCCTAGAAAATCTAAGTTAGAAAAATCCAATTGTTCTTGACACGGGATTTGATCCCAAGACTTCTTGATCGGCAGTCACCCTTGCACCCAACACGACAGACAACGAAACAGTCAAGTGTAATACCTAGCGTAATACAAATTAGAGCTAATTTGAATGAATTAACGAAAAAATACAGGCAGTCGAACGAATGAACGGCCAGGTGGGTGGATAATAGAATGAATGAGGGTATAAATTAATGATGAACGAATGAATCAGTCATTTCTTTCTAAAACACATGAAAAAGTTTTATACAAAATAATTTCATTTTTCCATCAAGAACATTTTACCTTGTTCGTATGTATGTCCAAAGTGTACGTTGGGGCAATCACAGCGATTTGTCGGTAGGCCGATGCGTGAAATGAACAGATAGGTTCGTCGCGGCTCGCGCACCGCGCTGGGACATTACACTGTTACACTTACCAAGTAACTTACAAGCAAAATATATAGGTACTTACGAGCACCATGGCATTAACTCGATAAATTATCGATAGATGAAGACAGAGTGCGCAGTGATAGCCGAGTGGATTGAAATTTAACCTCTTGTTCCGGAAGCCCGGCTTCAAATCCAAAATTACAAAATTGTGCGTTCTAAGGTTAAATTTCACTTCCTATAACGATGAAGGAAAACTTCGTGAGGAAACCTGCACTACCTTAGAGTTTATAAGGAAAAATATTTTCAACGGCGCGTGAAATGTACCAACCTGCATTTGGCCAGCGTGGCCAACTGTGGCCTTCCTCTCCCACTCTGAGAAGAGACCCGTAACCAACAGCGGAACGATTAAACGGTCGGAAAAAAAACACAGTCGATAAATTTAATCATAAATACGAGTACAAGTAAAATAGTCTCAACCCGCAGTAAAATCGCATCCTGAAGTATGCCCCAAGCCTCTGTACGAAGCTCTGAGGGAGGAGAGATTTGCCCAACAGTAGAAGGTACAAAAATAATTATAAATATTATTTGGTTCAATTATCACTGTGGTACAATTTATCATTAAAAACATAACATGGAACTGTTTGAGATATGATACAATTTAAGCAAAGATGTTATGTAGGTACCTATAATATTTGTAACCTGACTAGTTCAATAGTGTTACGGTTGTAATAATCGCGTCGAAACAAAACCACTGCCAAATGATTATTTTATGGTTATATCAACAATTTTGGGTTATATTCATTTGTATAGATCGCATCACGGTATAAATCGTGTTAACAAAAAAAATTAACCCATTCTTAAATAATCAATCAGGTTTCGAAGGCACTTCTGATTACAGACATTGAAGCACATCAGGGAGAAACAAAAAGAAAAATTTGTATGATAAAACACGAAAATGGGAAATTCGGGTAATCAAGTGTTTTAATATCTAATAAAAAATGTAACATCATGTCTGTAATCCCCGAAGAGGTAGACACAGGAGTGCATTGCATTCCCACGACTCACCAGGTACGTTTACGTTCCCGTGTATAATATGTGGTGATCGCCTATTGCCATTATTTATTCTCAAATATAATTTTGTATACAAGGCGTTACAAAACAGCAACTATAGGGAATCATAAATAGCAGAAATAGTGTTAAAATATAAACAAGATACTTTTTTAATGATACGAGTATGTGTATAAGGTATGCGCTAATTGACACAACATCTGACTACTGGCCAATGTCTCTTTTTTATCACGAGGTTTCCCATATTTCACTAACTAACATAAACATTAACTAATAGAATCTATCCAATATTAATAACATATTATTCCACAGCGGAAGGCAGTGTAACTGGTGGCGTGTGGCAGTCTACTACACTCCTCTGCCTGCCTCTTCGAGGATTACAATCGTGATGTTACAGAAAGACATCAACTACACGCGACTATTATCACAACAGGGGACCTAATCAAACCAGTATTTAAAAGTCATTCATTCAAGATCGAACGAATCATTTCGCCATTTCCCAATGATATTTTTTTCCTATTATTGATGATCTGCCATACCTCTTGTTACTGTCGGGAATTAGTGACTCATGTACTGATACCGGTTTCCGGGTAGCAACTATTCGTTTTTTAACTTTTAGATACTACCTTGAAGGAAGTCGATTTATGTGACGCACGGGAATAAAAAATCGTGGGTCTTCCACACATACTCAACATTAAAAGACCCAAACTTTGTTATTCAAATAACACAGTAACGCACGCGACAAACAGCTCTATTCTCTTCGTATTAAAACAAAAACTCTTTACAACAAATGGCGACTAATTACAAGTAGGGACATGAGTAATTCAGCAACCGAAGTAACATTGAACTCTATCATCGAAGCAATAGAGTTACAATTTGAATGTTGCACATGAAGCACCTTATATACCGCTGGTACATTGTGGCTAACGGTGTGACGTCACGAGGGTGGTGTGCACTTCTTGATTGGTGTATCGACCGTAGTACATTATTAGGAAATCGCTCGTAATGATTTGACGACCACACGAAACGTTGTTTTTACGCCGTGTGTGTAGAATGTAATCGACGTAATAACCTCGACCTGGATTAAATTATCCCACGTGTTTTCCCACTCAATTATATTTGACACATAATCACGCTATTACCCATAGGGGTGTGAGTGCTAGTGGCTACGACAAGCCGAAGATTTTCATCGTTTACGATGTTTAAACTTGTTCCGAACACATGCCACTATATAAAAATTGTATTTTACACACGCCTATATATGTAACTCAGAGGTTCATCAAGACAATGACAGGTAATACATATAGATAAACCCGTAGATATAGATGTATACCAATGTTATATTGAAAGTTACTGTTACATCGGTTTGCAGTAGGTACTGTTAAGTAACAGTTCCACAATACTTTATAGTTATATATTATTTAATAGTATCAAAAAAGGAAAGAGTCGCGGCTCCACTGTGATGTCTAAAGTCCAAATAAATTTATATTTTTCAAACAAATATTATGGATTATAGACAATTAATACCTATTATAAACGCTACCTATTAGAATCACCAATTAAACTTATCCAATTCTGTAAAAATACTGAACATTTTATTTTGTCCAAAATTGACTGAACACCTTCCGAATGAAAGCTTTAAATCACGGAAACTAATTTTTAAGCTTCTTAAAGTTACAATTCTTCATCATTCTTAAAAGTTTCTTAGCGTTACATTTTTGATCTCCAATAGTATTATCACTACAATCGCTGCTTACTACGAGCGCTTTCGATCATACAATTATTGAAAAAAAGTAACATCACTCTTGTATTTTCCCAAAGAGGTGGGTAGAGGAGCCTCGATTCATCTGTGATGTTATAGTCCACCTAGAAATACGCGGTCAGTTTGTTACCGAACTCCGGCCACACATCCGGATTTTGAGCCAGTACAAGGAATTTCAACCAAACATTCAATATATCTTACACCACTTAGTACCTACAGAAATAAATCAAAATTAAGTTAAATAAACTAAATGTAATTTTCAAAATATACTCTATTCTATCAACAATTCCTGTTAAAACATACAAGCAATTACTATACAACATTACCAATAAATTAATGGTCACAAGTGAACCGAAATGAGAGTGCATTACATATATTTTAAAATTCCGTTCTACCGCCACATTTGTACGTATGAAACAACAATTTTATTATCAATAAACGACCAATGGAATAAATAATAAGCGTATCGCATCGCTGGTTAACGCGCCTTGTTTTATACTGATTGGGCGGTATATATAAAATACGGAGCGGGCAAATCCGGGTGTTCGTGAATACAATTAAAGCGATCCGCGCAATCCGAGCTCCAATTATAAATTCCATGGGAAAGGTGACAGGTGGCGCAGTAATCGCACCCAGACCGAATCACCGACCTGTGCCGCCCGCCACAGAATACAATGCAGAGGTGCTCTATAATACTACAAATACCTTCGAGCAATCCTGGCTAGTGTTCAAAGTAACTGGGCGTGGTTTGACTGATGGAGAATGCTAGAAGGCATTTGTCAATCCAAGTTATTGGTGTACAATAGAGAATAAATAAACCTCTGAACCACGTCTCATTAACATATTTAAAATCTTCAAACAATAATTGAAAGTCAAGTTAAAATTATTTGTTACTCTTAAATACATATATTAGAATAAATTATGTAACGATTGGAGTCACCCTTTCAAGACCTACATGCCGTGTTTGAGAACTCCGCTCTTCCATTACGTACCTTAAATTGCGTTAGTACAATATTACACGTAATTGCGTTTTGTATAAATAAGTGTGTGAGCGTAGATGTGAAATAAATTATCAATGTATACTGAGCGACTATGAGTTATATTACCGCTGTGTCTTATATTGGCCGTGTAATTATACAGATTATAACAAACGTATGCTAGTATTGAAAGTAAATTATGAAAGTCACGTATTATATTAGAATTAAAAATGTCAAGGATGGTAATGATTATTATTTTAATAAAAATATGTATTCTTCTTCGATTCTCAACCCGCATTCCTAGCGTGGGGATTATGCGCATAACACCTCAAGCGACGCCTATGTCGAGCAGTCGGCTGCAATAGTCTCATGATGACGATACAAATTTAACAGTGCATTTATCAATTTGACACTATATAATAAATAAATGATATCAAGTAAATAATCAAGTCATCTCTGTGTCTCTACAACTCTATCTTCTCTGTCGGTAGCTACTCGTCACGCGACAGATAGAGTCGCATGCGGGTGTAGAGCCGCGGGAGTGCGAGCTCTCCGCCACGTGAAATAACACGCGCCAGATAAGGCTATTGTTTTTACAATTTGCTCGCCGACCACTCCGCTGTTCTCTGTATTATCTTAGGACATTAGTGGAAGAATATAGCTGTTCTTCTACTAACCACATATATAACAATTATATCGAACTAGCTGGCTATTTGCTTAGTGGAAGCTACCAATCAGTAGTTTATTCTGTCAGAAAATGATACGTCAAAAGTGCCATTTTGCATGGTATTGTAGGTATGTGTGATTCTTCAGACAGTTGGTGCCTTAAGCGTATGGGGAATTTATTAGTTTAGTCTTTCAAGCTTTCTTGTTGGTTCAATGACTAGTACCCAATGTCAAAGACAAGCACACTAGGTATTTAATGATATATTTAAATAGGTATTTAGTTTCACTGCCTTGTTACTGAGCATTGTTGTTGAGCGCGAGTGCTGGGTTCAAATCCCGGGCTGGGTACTATTGGATTTTTCTAAGCGGAATTTCTAGTTAAATTTTATAGCAGTTGCGCGGATCCTAAAATTGTGCCCGATGCATACCCCATAGGCTTACCCTCTATTCCATAGATGGATGTAAATATAACTGGTAAAACGTGGGAGTGTACAACTCCTCTGCCTACCTCTTTAAGGAATTACAGGAATGATGTTACGTAGTTTAAATATAATATTTGATATGTCTATCCTCTGAAAGAGAAGATAGACAGAGCCCTAGATCCCGCGTACGTCTGCAGAAGCATAATACCTGAGTTAAGTTCTGCTGATATGCAGCAAAACTCTGATTATAGTGCTCAGACAGTTACGTTAAAATATGATCCATTTCAATTTAAGCCGCAGAGGTAGTTAATTTCTAATCAATAAATTTCACGCTAATGCACTCGTACGAGTATGTCATGCTATAGTGTCATCTTTTACTACATAAGAAGGTAAATAAAACACATAAGATATCAATGTTACAATTGCAGATACGCAAGGAAACTTTCCAAAAATGTTTCGCTTCTCTGTAATTATTGTTATAAAAGTTATATAAGGTTATTTCTTTTATAGCCAATAAACTTTTACCATTATTGTTAATTACATATTTATAACACGCCCCGAAACTCGAACATTTCCGGTTTAAAAACCACCATTAGATAATATCACTTAACCGTGCCTCCGTGTATATATGTATAGAATAAGGGTGACATTAACTATTAAAAAATGCAAAAGGATAGCCACTAAATTAGTTCGAAATCGCTTACCTATGCAACTTTGGTGAATAGTTATCGACAATGTTCTTTTAGTTTTAGAGCATCTTACTGTTAAATTATTATTAGTTATTAGCTTACAATGCCTGAGATAACATCTTTAGAAAGGGTTTAAAAACCTTCTGCTTCAATGACAATGCAGTGTTGCACTGCATTTTATATCATGAACAGTGATCCCAAGCCATATATTAATCAAACCTAACCCTTTTTACAGCAAAGCGGAAATCATAATTAACGTCTCATGTATTTAAAAATATCCACACAATAAACAGTGCTCATGACACATGACTTTATCAAAACTTCAATCCTGCTCGAGGTTGATGCTAACCCCTTGCAAGTGCCATCAATTTCACATTTGCATCCGTATTGTTAATTATAAACAAATAAAAAATGTAACAATGATGCCGTTTAAATACAAAAAGCACTGGTGTTTTTCTTATTCAACACGATGATTACCGATTCAAAGGAACCTGTAATAATTACTTTATACGAATGCTAATGTGGAAGCGTAATCTTGCGTGAAAAAAACAGTACCAAAGCATAATTTGCTTTTTTTCAAACTTTTCAGTTGAGTTTATAAGCAGGGATCAGTTGAAAATTTAATTTTCTAACTGTAAGGAGTTTATTATCATACCTTCACGCTAGATCCGTTATGAGGTAGGCAGAGGACACAGTACAAAATATCTTACAGACCTGACGTGCTTCTTCTACACGGTTACTCTCTTATTATGAAGTTTATGAACAAATGAACATCTTTGGTTTGGAATAGTTAAGGTTGTCTAATATTTCTGATTGAATGGAAATGGTGAAGGATAATTATTATAGTGTTCCGGTTTGATTAATTTAGTATCCTTGCTTCACTGATCTGGTTCACTTTCTGTGAAATCTAAATTCAATGGAATTTCAATTAAAGGCAATGTATACGTTTCGATTAGGGTTATTCATGTAAAAATAAGTACTAAACTTTGTACATTTTTAAACTAATCATAATACAACTTTTGACATAGGTCGGTTTATTTTGTACCTGTAGTACTTAAATTCTGATTATCTAGTGTTGTTCTACTCTACTGTTGCTTGAGTCTGGAGTTCTGCGGCGTTCCTATGATGCGGGTTAGTGAAGTTACGACTTAATAACCAACCAGGTTACGAAAATTGTAAAGTTCTTCTTCAAAGCCACAGACAAAATTATCTGACGACTACACAACGATATAAACAAGGACTGTATAACTTGTCCACACATTAAGGGAATTGAAATGAAATTGAAAATTTAAAAATTTTCCATAAAAAAATTTCACAAAATTTTAGTGCTTGTTTATATACCTACATTATAATATTTTTCAAAGAACCTAATCAGTGAGTACAAAGACCACGCTTGGCCACTTTTTCATGTAACTCCGCGACCGTTACAGTTTCAGCTGTAAATATTCACTTCATGAATAATGTCAGTTCTTGTCGACATGCGTGGAAGCAGCTTGCGTTACGCATGTTGATTAGTGTTGGAGTTAAATATCGATAGTGTTATTACAGGAACGACGTTTAGTTTTTAATTTGTTAGGAAATTACCTTACTTCAACATGTATATACAGAATTATGGACTACTTTTAGATGGTTTAAAAGATTCAAGTCATTAGTAATTTGGATTGAAAAAGTATCAATTTCCTGTAATATACATTCTCGGCTTTGTACTATAAAATATGGAATATTGACCACAAAAAAAAAAATCAAAAGCTCCCCGATCTTGGACACACCATGATTTGACTTTTAATAACTAGTTGGGAATGTAATTCTAAATTCTCTACTTGACAAACAGTTATTGTCTCAAAACGCATGTATGATTATCGTTGTCAAAAAAAAAGTATTACAAATACTGCCTGTTAAAATATTTAATTTTATCATTCGGCAAACCCTTTCCATAGCACGGTCCTAACGTTACGAGAGTTCCTTATAAAAAGACGGAGAAACGAATACAAACTTAATTTTCTCACCCATAAAAACGATTTTTCTCTAAACCTTACTGACTGAAAACCAAGTTGTGCTTTCCTAGCTTGTCAGCTACCACCAAAGAAGCTTTAAAAGTTGTCATTATTAACGCCAGTAGGGCTATGGGGTTCTTGCCGAATAAATAAAAGAAGGTTATAATATATATTGGGTTCTAATTTTTTTTTCTCTTTTCTGTTATCAATTGTTAATTTATGTCATACATATAATTGAAAATTGTCGTTCTTTTCTTTTCTCTTTTCTGTTATCAATTGTGTGAAACTATGGCAATAAATGAAATGTTTTTTTTTATTTTTTAACAATTTATCACTAATTTTCGTAACAACATCTTATACAAACTGAACTCCCACCAACAGTCTTATTTCTACTGCTGTCTGCTTTAAAATATCACATATCCAGACTCCATTGTAAATCACTTTGTATTGAACATTAATCGATATCGTATATCGAAAGAACAACGAGTACTATTGAATCGATTATTCGTTTCACTGATTTTAACACCATTCTTAGCGTGTCGGCAATAGAAATTTATTGGCCCACAAAACACATACATAACAAGTGAAGGTACGTTTCTCATTACGTTTTAAACTTACAGATTGTACATATAGAATTCATTTTTGTTAACCTATAGCCATCCAGAGGTAACAATGAGAACCTGTTACTACAAAAACTAATACAACCCCTTGTATGGCGATGAAATCTTATGCGACAGTTAAATGTCGCAGTGATGACAATAATTTGTTTACGCAAGTAATACTAAATTCCCTTAAGTAAGTCCTAACCATGGCACCTGGTAAAAAAATTTGTAAATTAAGGGTCATCTGGTTCTACACGTTTGGATAGAAATTCTTTAGTGTTGGGAAGAAGTCACGTTAAATAGCCGTCCTATTTACACATGCCATTTACTACAATTACATCAACATTATCATCATCATCAACGACAACAACTCATTTCGTTTCATTTCGTTTCATTTTAGTAGTATGCAAGTGTCCTATCCAAATGCGACAAATAAATACCATAATCGACCGCGCTGACTAAGTAATTAAATGTTGCTAGACTTAACCAATAATATACCATTAGATACATCTTGTAAGGTATTTTAGAGTTTTAACCGACAAAAAAATTCCAGTCGAGCAACCACGTGTACAATTAATTTAAAAATAATATAGCTAATACCATTAAATTACGACCCTCTTATTGTATTTCAAAAATAATGGTTACATAAATGAATCGAACCGCAGTAACGGTGCACGCCGCCTGCACCACTGCACCGCGCCGCCACGTAACGAGATGCAAATATATGTATCTGCCGATCGGACTTCCTTCCGCTAATTATGCGAACGCCGATTGTGACGGCTCACAAACTCGCCCCAAATACGTTAACCGGCTGCCCTAAGGACTATTTTTTAATCAAATGACACGACAATCAACGTGCGTAATTACCGAGCCTAATAATAATATGTTTTGGGGACAAACGGAACATGGTTCATATATATCTTTAAAATAGCCTTCACGGACGTGAATAGTGTCTAACCTAAACATAAGTATCATTTATTCGTTGAATAAACTTCACGAGCTATTTCAGTTAATACAAGAAAATCTAAGGATGGGATGATGGTTCACTCAGGGCTCAACTGGGCCGTCACAAGCTCAATTATGTATTACTACCACTGCCAGCATTACTAGCCAAGCGATTCTAAGTTAATGGATGTCTTGACTCCTGCGAACCATCACCGATTTCGAGAGGAACTTTAATCATATCTGCAATTGGACAGAAACGTATTTATTGTATAACCAACAACAGCTACTTGACTTCTTGTGACTTGCATGCGTGTTAGTTACTTCTGTAACAACTTCTCTTAGAAATCCCAACAATGCATTAAAATTGTACAGTTATTCGAATATCTCAAAAACTCAGATTTAAATACAGTAAGTAATAATATGCATAAACGTTAACATTCTCCTAGTGATTTCCACGGCGACTTTCTTGGAGGCTGCGTTATAATTGAAGAAAAGTAAGCTGACAATTTGGTAAATTAGAATTATGCATCGAATATTAGCATGAAATAATTTGCGCACAGACTGGCATGGCGATTATGACATATACAAGTACCTCAGTCAACTATTCATAATTTGCATTACAATTATGTTCTTATAAATATTATACGTCACAGTTCTCTGACTCTCCAATGATGCTTAAAGCTATGGATATGTGAATTACAATAAATTGGATTAGTGGTATTCACTACTGAGTAGAACACAATTGAAACCCATCAAATGTTTTTTTCTGACTGATATAAGTAAATTGAAGTTTAACTCTACATAGAGTGCAAGATTCATTAATATCAAGTGCCTACAGACGTCAAAATTGGACAATTAATAGAAACGCAATATCTCTTCGACAATATCAATATTTGAAGTTCAGTTCAAATTGACGAACAAGACTGAAGTTCAGTTCAAAAAGACGGACGAAATTCAATAATAACAAGTTACCTATAGTTGTCATAATTGGACAATTAATAATCATAGTAGCAACAAAAAACCTCATGAACAGGTACAACTGACGCTGTCAGCGGACGTTTCTTGCAACCACGAAACAATGAGTTATTGCATCCTATCGATGTTTTTGCGCCAAAAAAAAACAACATTTAGTACGCAGTGGTCGCATCGATTCCCGTCAGCCGTCTATTACATATTATTTATAGCGCGTTCCGTAGTGACAAGCGAAGGTAAAAACATCGCGCTAATTATAATACCAGTTTGACAAGCGAGCCCTACACGCAGCCCTTGAAAACTGACAAACTGTCGCCCGCCATGTACTGGTATGCCTAACACCGTTTTAACTAGGAACATAGACAACTGCTCAGAAATCACCTAAAGCCATTGTGTAGTTCGTAGATATGAGTAGAATCTAGTTATATCTAGTAAATATATGCACATGACTAGAATGTAGGCAATTTTATTGTTAGTAGTTACATTGCAACCTTACTTTTTCCCTCTTAGTTTAGTTAGTAGTATATTTAGTTAGTATAATATAGTGGTTATTTACGTATAATCACATACTAGAACTTTTTATGTCTTTATATGTTCAATTGACTCATCATTATCGTCAGATTTATAGATTCTTTGATGAGCACAGGTGTTCACGTATATGAAATACCCCGTGCTAGATGGCAGACTTCACGAAAGTCATAGAACATTATGAAAAAAGCTTAGGCGTGGAATTTTTCTCACGATGTTTTTATTCCGTTATAATCAACGACTTTTAATGGTATAAAACGCACATATGTATCTTCGTAAAGTCAATGGTGCGTGACAGGGAATTGAACCCAGATCGGTTATTGATTAAAAACTATGTAGTAATACAAAAACTCTTAAATGAATCGAGACATTGTTTAATTAATGTTTTATAATTAATTATGTTTACGTAGTTAAAATTGAATTTACTTTAATAAACTGAAGCTGGAGTAGTATTTTATTAATGGAAACGGAAAAACTTGAAAAAACATTAACTGACATATTATGTAGAACAAGTCCCAGATAAAAATAAATATTTAGCGTAACATTTAAGCAACTAGAAAAGCCTGACATTGTTTATTTTATCCTTATATTACTTACATCATAAAAAAAAGTAACATCACGCCTGTAATCCCCGAAGAGGTAGGCAGAGGAATGTAGAACACTCCCACGTTTTACC
>DWDV01002246.1:0-11848 GCA_018245615.1 Mimoniades ocyalus
TTGATGATCTGCAAATGTTAACTAACATAGCCCATTGTCCATAATTTGAGGCACACTTTAGGAGGCCTTGGGCAGTGATGAGACATTGCCTATCATCATGATGTCGTTTTATAATATGTTAACAAGAATTCCTAATAATAATAATAAATATTCATCAGACTTCCTAAAAGAAGGCCAAGTCAGAAGTGCCTTTAGTAAATAAATATGATGACTGCTACTAAACATATGAGGACCATAACAATACCATACCTTTAAAGCAAATGATAGAAATGTTCTATGAAGCTTTACTTTAATTATTAATACATACTATCTACATGATGCTGACAATCAATGGTAACTTCTTTTACTTATACATTAACTGACTCATAGACCACAGCTCACGCTTTTCTAAAAGTCAGGGATCTCTGGTTTAAATGTATTAATAAGAATTACTATTATTACACCTGGTGAACATGCAGACAGACCACCTGATGATATGTGGGCACCATCGCTTATAGATATTTGTGGCTTCTTTGGGCGAGTCAGTGTGCTATTGGCGGTGTATATTAACATCTCGTTATGTAAATAAAAACATGTTGTAAATGATAAAATAGTACCAAAAACATACTTTCCAGTGTAGTGCGAGTACACTGAGGGCGTGGACCGATATATCGAAGGGGTTTTTCTTCCGTACATTGTATATATTTGTATACAATACTGTAACAAATATGTGAAAATATTTAACCAATTGTTAAGAGATCTCTTCATACGATTCTACAGTATTTTAAGCGATATTTAACTATAAAATGTTTTACAGTCGCTTTAGAGATCTTGTTTAATTTGTCTAACAAGAACCACACCTATTTGTGATTACAAACTTTCGACAGTTAGTTTTACTGACGGATTAATAAATTTGTCTACGCTCGTCGCGCAAAACCAATCACAGAATAATAATATTCATGAATTCATGTGTCAAGTATATCGCCATCTTGTTTTGTTTTTAGCTGCCTTGAACACTGAATAATTTAGTCAACAAAGATTTATTTATTTACAAAATCCACAGCTTAATTTATTAGAACATACATAGCTTTCTGCTTAATGATAAAGCCAATAATGGATTTATATGTCACTGTAATCCTATATTATTGTAACCAATATTATCCTCACAATCCTATATTATTTGGTTAGTAGGTAGTGAAAGTTGTAATAATATTATACACCAAACTACCCACTCTTGTCATTGTCACCTTTACTTTGCTTCTAAACTTTAAGTCGTCTGGTAGAAAGCGTTTATTGTTACTGCTACTAAGGGGTGTTCCACTAAGCATTCACAACGATTACGTTCACGACCACGGATTTTACCGTTCCGCTAATGCCCGAGCGTTGAAATCGTAAACCCAAGTAGAATGGATTATGGGGCGTTTGAAGCGTTCAAGTATAATAACAAATGGTGAACAGAAAAAATATAGCAAAAAGGCTTTAATAAGAGGTTAGGTTACAATGTGTACATCTTAACAATAAATTGATTTATTTTGAAAAACAGTATAATTTAATTTTATATATTTAATATCAGTGGAGTATCTAATAATTTATATTGAAATAAATTATAATTTGACATTTGATATTGATATATTGACATCTTTATTGTTTTGATGTATTAAAATTCCGCCAATTCTTACAACGCTCACTACGACTCAAGTCTTGAAATGGTCGTCGCGAACTCCACGTGAGCGTAAGTCATAACGTCAATAATGACGTTTTCACCGCGACCACAACGGTCGTGGGCGGCATGTGGAACGGTCAAAAGAGTGTTTTGGGCGTTGTGAACCTTTAGTGGAATGCAGCCTAAGTTGTTGGTGGATCCAATAATTTAAAGAGACAAACGGCTAGGTACAAATTTCATTCTCTTTCTCACCTTATCAACGAGAATTTTTGTTTGGCTCGCTTACTCTACGTATATAATAACTTTGTGACGAAAACAGCAGTTTAAACATTACAATGTACAATTCCCTAGAAAGTACAAAATGAATCAACATGGATAGGTACCTAGTGGAAATGTATGGTAAGCATAGCGAAATATTCTTGTTCTATAGAATACGAACATGACCATCTAGTGATTTTTTTTTATTCGCAAATTATGTACTTCATTCAAATAGAAATATTTACATTTGACACCGTAGACATTGCTGTAATGTAAAGTCACATTCCAAAATGCGGAACAAACCTGAGTTTCAAGACTTGCATTATTGCATAATTATTACATGTTTTTTGTAACCTGCGAGAAGATGGAGTTGCAATGAACTGATCTTTATAAAAATCGGTATGTCTATTGTCTATATAGAATGGGTTGGAGATTTTTGATTATAGCTTTATTAATTCATAAGCCAATAGCGTTAGTGGTAAATAAAATGAAAGCTCAACATCACGATTTATTAATTTTAATTACCTCCGCAAGCCACTTGTTTTTTAAGATATTCTGCGCTTACGAAAATAGGACCACACTGCCACAAACACTTAGGACAATCCATTCGACTTTTTTGCACCTTCGAATCTTGAAGATCTATCCATCCAAAATGCGATAAATCAGACGCAACCGACACGTCGTCCTGTTCAATGAAATTTTTCCATTTTTTCGGGATTTTTTCCGAACTGTCGTCTCTTTCGTGCAAATATTTCGTGAGCTTTTCGATTTTTTCAGCTGCACCCACGTTAGGAGTATCTTGATTGGTGGATTCGTCTATAGCAGTGGACTCTGATAGATCAGACGTCTCAGTACGATTTTCGAAAGACAATTCCACAGTGCCACAGGACTCCTCTCTGATGGATAACATAGCTGATGTGGCTGTTGCAGCTGTGAAAATTTTCTTATGTTCAACTCTTACGCACCTATAATGAAATGACCTCGATATAGGACCAGCAATGGCACACTAAGGTGAAATCGGTGGTGAGCTGACCACACCAAGCTTAATTAGAAGTTTAGTAGACAGGAAATGGAAGCATCTCTAACCCAGTTTTATTTATGTGCCATTAACTGGAAACAATATAGTCCTCGCTTTATTGTGTCAAAATCGTATTGTCGGACGATATAAATGCAATATTGAATAACAATTATCTTTACCTCATATTCTCAAAAATGTGTACAGAAGTTATTTTAGAATTTAACGGGTTTTGCAAAACATGTTCTAGTGAGTATACCACATATAAGACACTTCATTTTGACAAAAAAATCTACATTTTGATAAAATCAAAGTCGGATCAACTAACATTTCCTGGGTTCGTTCGCCTGAAACCAGTCCTGAGGCCCAGTACCGCACCGACAAAATGGTGGCTGAGGGCCTTGCATCATGAACACAAAAGGCGCACTTTCCTTGTTTCCCGCCATAAAATCTCTCATGTTCTCGGCAAACTGCACGTTATTCTGCCACGACTCGAAGCAGGTCCTGAAGAACTCAGACGGGTTGTCCTTGTTGCTATTTAGCACATAGCGGTGAAAGCAGTCCTCACAGAACACTTGGCCGTAGTAAATTTTTACGTTCGACGTGGGTACCGCGCGACAGAAGTCTGAAAGATAATTTAGTTTGTTACAATATGTTATTACAAGACACCGGCATATGCTTGTATATATCAATTTCAACATAAACCAAAGAAAAATGCATGAGGCGCTTTAATAACAAAATGTAGTACGAACAAAAAGACAGAATTGCTAATAGGGATGAGGAAAACACTAAAATAAATCAGTTGAGAACAGAGGTCAGAAAAACAATGTTGCTTAGAATGCGAGTTGCTAACATTTTGTCATAGTTTATTTACGAACTGCAAAGTAAATTTTCTATGCAGTTCTTAAGTAAACTAATGTTGTGCAATTTAACATTTAAAACAAAAAAGTTTATTCACAGCATTGAGCGCAATTCGCGTGAAAGCACTGTTCCCCAATTTGAATTCTGCTGCCTTCGTCCACCGGCAGCAGGCAGCGCGCGCAAATGCCACGCTTGGCGGGCTCTTCTGGGGGATTTTCTGCGGATTTAGCTGTAACAGTCGATTACAATGTTATTGTCATTCTAGAAATAACATTTCGTTATACAGTGCACCTGAGGCTTACGTAATTGCGCTGCATATAAACAAATTGAACTTTTGGGAAAACTGACCTATTAACGTGTCTATGTCATTTTGATCTTGGACAGATTAGCGTAAGTCCTTTGTTTTCAATTTCATCTTATATACAACAATGAAACTAAGCATTAGGTCGTAAAGTCATCGTTTCGTAGGCTTTATAATTAATGCAATGAGATGCTTAAAGTAATTACCAATGTGTGTCATCTCATATACCTACTCACGGAATTTAACGAAACTAATTAACATTTCGGAGTTTAAAATGTAATATGCTTGAATTCCCGAAAATGTGGACAGAGGAGTGCGGTAAATTCCGATCATTTCAATGTGGAATAGGTGGTAAGCCCATTGCCATATACCGGGAACAAATTCAAAATTCAGAATCAATGCCACTATTAGAAATTTTAATAAGAAAAATCCAATAGTAATAGACCCGGTGATGGTGCCCAGAACCTCTAACAGCAGTGGCGGTTGAAACTACTTGACCAACAAGGCAAGAAACGACAATTTGACTAATTCTTAATTTTCGACAACAGCGTTACCTATAACTTTAAGCATTATTTCACCAGGTATATTGGTTTTACTATGGACCAACCATCACTTTTACTTTCCGCTTTATCGCTTGTCGTGTTTGGCGCCCATTGCATCCACCAGCTGTTCGAGTGCATGCGACTGTCGCCCTTCAAACGGCTCATCACGTGAGTTTTAAAGCACGAATCGCAGAACACGTGCCCATAGAACATTTTCAGAGAGGTAGGAATTGTTCGACAAACACCTGCGAAATTCCGATTAGTTAAAAAATTAACTTCCGCTACATAAAATTTCCTTGGGTAAAAAATGGAAGGCTCAATTTTTGGATATCTACGAATATAAAGATTGCTGTACATATTGTTTAGGAGTATAAAAATTTCGAATATGTGAATGTTTTAAAATAATTATATTATCATTTGTCAACCCACGAGCTGGCTTGGCGACTTTGCTGACTGTGGCGCTGGAAGTAACGTAATTATGTAAAGGCATTGTTAACCATATAGAGTGAAGAGACTGATACTGCGCTACTCGTATATATCATGCATGTTTTACTGTTAAGTTATATTTCAAGTAGAACAATTATTTTTACTTTACTTACAACACATGCTGCACATTCTGTGGAAATTCTGTCCTTCAATATCGACTCGATCTTCTGCATCAACTGGGAGAAAACATCGTGCGCAAAAGCATTTCTTCGTTTCACTCGTGTTATCCATTTTGAAAAAGGTTGAATTGTATAGAATTATTAATAATCAATATTACATTTAAAATAAGGAATTTTGAAAATTTAGGCTCTGCAACTTCCCATGGTAGATTTTAATCAAATGAGAAACATGAAAACAAAAGAATTTCAGAATAAAAATTTTAAAAGTATTTTCACTTCTAGAACGAACCGAATACGGTCATATACCGGCTAGTAACAATTATTACTATAATAAGTTATTAACACTTTTTTACATATCTTTTGTGTAACTATATATAAAGGTTTTTTACAATGTTTATACAAATCCGTTAACATAATATGCATATACGTATACACTTACATTTCAATTCAATTTCTAACGTCAATCTGACATTTCTTATAGGACAACACTACTAGTGACGAATCGTTGACCGTGAAAAAAAACCTGTATGAATGACATCACTAGCTGGTGCTTGTATGTGTTGTCCAAACGTTTGTCATTTGTGTTATCTATCATGTTTTTATCAAAAAGTGATGTTTGTGAAGTTGTTTGAGTCTAAATCTACGTATATTTGGTGGTAAAATCCTTGCTTTATCTGGGCTTTATCTTTGTTCTTGATAAAATCGGTATACAAAACAATTTACTTAGGTTATGATGCATAGTATAAATCGTAGCTGTCGGTTCATGTTTTTAATTTTTTATGTTAGAAAAACATAGTGATATAATTATACGAGACTCTAACATGATGAATAAGCCTCTAAATTAATTGTTACACAACTTTTTTTCTGAATTACTTATGCTGTTACCACTTCCTGACATTCTTTTCCATGTTACATAGTTCATTCGTTTTATTAGTCGACCTCATTCCGCTATAAGTATTTGGCGGGACAATTGGCTAACTGTATGGCAATACGGCGATTTCTTTACGATATGGCTAGTTATTCGCATATTAATTAACAATATTACCAAATGTTTTGACTGCAGTCGTGTTTTGTAAATAAGAACTGTATAGTTAGAATTATAGTCGAATAACAATATATTTAATTTTTATTACCTTTAAATTTTGATTTTTTCAATTATATGGAAGTGTTGGATGGCTATCAATGTCTAGTTACAAATTAAAAAAAAGTTAGTATTAATAATTTATTACTGTTAACATTTTGTTGCTTGTTGATTCCACTCATTTCTGTGCATACAGTGTTGAATGCTCTTTTAATAAAAGCAGAAATGTTAAAAATCTTTATTCTTAAAGAATTTTTGTTTGCTCATTTTCAATGTCTGCTAACAGTCTGATATTTTCTCATTTTTAAAATTAAGTATTGTCTACTATTACATATTAAACTTTTCTCTTTTGTGCATTAAAGATTAAAGTATGTTTATTTTAAAAAATGAATATTGAAGAAGCATGTCATGTTAGTGAGAATAGAGATATTTGGCACTTGGTTCTCTCTGCCTACATCATAGAGGACCCATACTATACATATAAGGATCTATAGTAGTATAGTGTAGTACATACAACATATATAAGGTGGTGTATTTAAAAACAACTAACCCATTTCATATGTTCAACAATATTATAATTGTCATGTAATAATTTATACTTCCTTTGAAAGAGGTCTAATTTGATTCCGAAAAAGCTTTTTAAAGAACACATTTCTAAAGTTCACAGAACAGAAAGTGACACATCCACATATCATCAACCAACATGCCCAGTGATTACGAGTTATAAATCTCTGAAGGCCTGGGTCTTAGGTTGGTGATGAAAGGTCCAGCTGTGGCCTTAGGCTGATGGTGATAATGACAAATTCTTTTCAATATGCCAGTACTGCAGATTTATAATGAGAGAAATCTTAATAAGCAAGTAACCTGTTATTAAGTTGTGTTCCATCTCAGACATGACTACATTTTTAATTGAGATTGGTGACTGTTGCAATGATCTTTGTCACAATATACTGGTACCATGTTAGAAGAGAAGTAGACCTGACTTTGCTTTTGCTGAGTGTGAATGATGAGCTCAATCAAGGTAGAGGAGTTGAAAATTGTCTTTGGACCATAGTCATGTTAATATTGTCTCTGCCCAAAAATATAGGTAATAGTTTTGGAAATAATGTATATGGCAATAATTCAGTGTGTTAGATTGTGCACTGTGTTCAAATTCAGTCTGTGATATTACTGGAAATATCATATTAGAAAACTCCAATATCACTTTGCCTGCCTGATTCAGGGATCAAACCTAGGACCTCTTAAACAACAATCACTTATGGACAACAAATCAAACAAGGCAGTACCATTATGAAACTAGATGTTTATTAATAATTTGATATGCTTGTTGTAGAATGGTGCACCTGGATGTCAATAGAAGAAAAATGTCCCGCCATGAGAAAGCGAAAAGTGGCTTTGTAAGTACAATATGATTTTAATACATTATATATTGTTATCATCAACATTATCAGTATAGTCAAACTTCTTATTAACAGTTTACTATATTATCACACTGTTAGACAAGTGTCTCCCCTCACAGTGAGAATCTCAATTCTATTTACATAAACAGAATTAAACTGTAGCAAACATGAATATTATATTTCTGTGATATGTTAAAATAATAAAAATAGTAACATTGTCGACAAGTTATTTATCTTTCTGTGTTCATGATCACTCAAATGCTTGCAACACATTATCATCCTGTCCTCTGACATGCATAAGTAATAGCAATGTAGAAAAAATATTTATGTGCCATTTTTTGAGATTAATGGCTTTGTAACATACTATCTCCAGATATTTTGTATATGATTAATGTAGTTCAGGTAACTTCTGTAGTTCACATGTTTTTATATTTCTTAACATAGCACACAAATATTAGAAAAAGTATTGATTTTAGTCATAGTACTTTGATAGTTCCAAGAGAATATTGAAATTATGTATGTCATTCTATACTTTCTAACAATTTCCATTCCACCATGCATGCTCCCAGGCTTGTACCGGGTTCAAGGTACAGTGGAACCTCGATAAGTCGAAAACCTCCATAACTTGAAAAAATGTTCTGTTCTCTTCCCTTCAAGCCTTAAAACCTCCATTACTCGAAATCTCAAACCTCTATAAGTCGAAATAATCAGTAAGTCCCTGCAAGCCATTTCGGTACATATTTTCTCTCTATAACTCGAAATATTAAATTTGGACCTCTGTATCTCGAACATAGCTATTTTCTATTTTACAACCTTTACAACTTAACCGACATTGTAACTACACCATTGTTTGTTAGAAAACAATTGGGGAATATATAATAAATGGGTAATTCTACAATAACATCCATAGAGAATACGGCCATGGAGAAAAGTTGCTGTTTTTTCATTAAACACTTATATTACTATTTTCGTCCTAGTTTTGTATCTTTTCACATAAGGGCAAGTTACTTCATGCATATTCTATTAAATTTTATAAGGCCAGGGTAAATACATTGTGCAGGGTAGAGACATCAAGATTAGGGTACATACTTTTTTGGCCAGGGGATAGAATGTTTGGTAATAAAAATACAAGATTAGTGAAATAAACTTTAATTAAACATTGTACTTAACATAGAAGCAAACTATCATGTTTACCAATTATTTAACATTAAGCAGACTTCTTATTTCAGCCTTTACTAAAATTTAAAACAATAGTTTTTTTGTTCTTTAACATAGAATTAACGTGGCCTTATGCCTACAACAAATAATAAAATCTTCTTTTATTAATACTAAAGACGTAGCAAAACCAAGTTTTGCTACATATTTTCCTTTGTCTTCACGCTGGGGTTCTTCTGTTTTGATAATCTAAGAAGATAATGAAAAATAAGTAAGGGAGAAAAGAGGGAAGGTCATATGTGTAGGGAAAGTAGTGTGTATCATGTAATATACACTTGGCCTTTGAGACTGAGTTTTCTAAAGGTCTGTCTCAGGGGCCAGTGTATATTATATGATACATCAAAAAAAAGCCAGTTAGGACAATAGGAAAAAGAACAACTCATTTTACGTAGTATTTTAGAACCAGAAGACATTTATGCAACAAAAAAAATTGTCATTTCCACAATATTTGCCTCAGAGGTGCCTTGGCGCTGAACGTGTTAAACATAAAATAATAACACAAAACAGATTAAAGGTGGTATCTTGCCTACAAAAATAAATGCTTAAGCTTTCTCAAACACATTCACAGACTCTTTGAAAGAGTAGAACATCCTCTTCCCTTTCAAAATAAGATTTGGGGTAGGAAGGGTCTGAACAATCTGATCTTCTGAGATAAATGAAATATCATTTTCTTCGACTTTGAATAATGTTCCAGTTTTGTCTCCTATTGTACAGAAGACTACCTGTATTTCGTCATTCTCTTCCAAACCCGTACACATAGCCTCGTAACGGTGCTCTGTTTTTTTAGACAATAGTTTGACTAGAATAAAATCACCATTCTTAAGTGTTTTATTGGATGTAGATGTCTATGGTTGTTCTTCTTCCCGTATCTGGTGCTTGTCACCTGTAGGCGTAATTACTTGTTCACTGTTATATGGATTCTTTATCTCGTTCTCGGAATCCGAATCTGGACTGTAAACATCCTCGACTCGGAGGCGAGCCTTATTACAGGTTTTTTTATTAGCGTATGTTTTGACACCAATTTTGAAATGATCACAATTTTCATTGAAAAAGCAGCTTAAAGACTTCATTTTCAATTTATTTGGATCTTCAATGTTCCATGACACTTGATGCACTCGCATTGTACCGGAAAAAGTATTTATTTGTTCTTTAACACTAGCAATCAAAGCGTCTTTCTCAAGGATATTTTTGTCATCAATAATGAGAACTTTGATGCTATGACAGTTTTCCGGAATAGCATTTGACATATCGGTCAGAGATTCTATATCTTTGCCACTAGCCACTAATCGGGCTGCTGATCTTTTGCAAACAGCTCCGACACCATCAGGAGCCCCCTTGCCGTGACCAGCCTCATGGTAATTCCATGTAAAGTGTGTAAGAGTTGGGTAGAACTTTGTTAAATAGTTGACAAGAAAGTAAAACATGTATTTGTTGCGGTATTGTGTTACGGGTCCATCGCTCCAGAAATGGAGAACCTCTACTTCACGCGGCAGGCTGTTCAAAATAATAAATAAGTTATAATGAAGCAACATATTTGTTAAACTCTGTTCTACAAACTTTGGTTTACAAAAGACTTTAGGACACTTAACATTTTAATTGACTTTTCTCTTATCCTACATAATATACTCTATAATACTTTAAACAATGAAAAAAATAAGTAAATTATATATTTTCTAAATCTACTTTAAATGCTTTATCAAAATAATCTTCACAAAGGTATGTGCAATGTTCGTTACACAGTAACTTTGGGCATCTGCAACACCCTTTTTTAGTGCGCCTGTTTTTCTTTGAGGGACATATACTACATTTGCCCTCCTTCTTTGAAGAAGATGCTTGATCTGCTGGTACAAAACGAGCAATTTGGTTCCTTAAAGGAATGTTTAGAGTATCTATAAAAGATCTTGTGGTCATATATTGCTTGACTAGTACCATAGCAATTTCTTTCAAATACTCTCGGCGCAGCATCAAATTTTCAGTATTTGATTTGAATATAATTTGACTGTTTATACCCGATATATTAATCATTGAAAAAAATAACCTCATTGGCCACCTGCGCGTCATTCTCCCAACAGAATATTCTTCCTTCATTTGGTTAACGACGTCAACACCACCTTTAGTCCTATTGTAAAATGATTTCAGGTTTTTCAGCAGGCCCGGTGCTTTCATCTATTTTAACAATCTCATGCAAAGTAGATAACAGTAATACTATTTTCTTTTGCTTCTTATTTGGAACATATGACAGTAAAACTTTCTTCTCGCCAAATCCAAACATTGAAGACGGTTTAGCGCGATCTTTGATATTCCGAAAATTAGGTGGAATTTCTTTTTTATTTTTACGTAAAGTTCCAACAATGGTCGTTCTATGATCAGTTAGCAACTGATCAGCAAGAGGTATCGAAGTAAAGAAGTTATCCATAGTGATGTTACGGCCAGTGTTGAGGATGTTTTGGGATAACC
Source organism: Mimoniades ocyalus (assembly GCA_018245615.1). Classification (NCBI taxonomy): domain Eukaryota; kingdom Metazoa; phylum Arthropoda; class Insecta; order Lepidoptera; family Hesperiidae; genus Mimoniades; species Mimoniades ocyalus. The sequence continues at coordinate 11,378 of DWDV01002246.1, forward strand.
TTTTTACTAGACCGCTAGCTGAATTTTCAATGTTGAACTGCCCTGGCCCTGGAGGTTGTTTCCCAGCATACACCTCTAAATTGCTGGTGTAAAATGACTTTGCATCAACAAGTGCATAATTTTTTATGCCATATTTGGCAGGTTTATTAGCCATATACACCCGGAACTTACATCGGCCTCTGAAAGATTCTACCATCTCGTCTATGGTACAATATTCTCCGAGTTGGTAATGTTTTTGACAATTCGTAATAAATGATTCGAAAATATTTGGCATAGCTGCCATGTTGTCATGAGCAGCACGCTCTGTTCTGGTATTTATATCATCAAATCGGAGATGCCTAAGCAAAAAATAAAACCTCTTTATCGATATAGTGGTCCTGAAAATATCAGGGGCGGACCCATCATTACTCCACATTTCTTGAATATTTGCGTGATTCATCTTTTTCAGTCCAGCCATTAGCAGTAATCCAA
>DWDV01002247.1:0-11847 GCA_018245615.1 Mimoniades ocyalus
CAATCATTGAAAATCTCTATACATTTTACTGTCCAAATATCTATACATGTTACTGTCTAAATACTGGCTTAATTAGTAATATGACATTAAATTGAATTTGTACTGTGGATTGTCCATGCAGATATACTTCTAAATCACATTTTTGGTGACTGCCTCGTCAGTCGTCAGTCAGTTGCAAGTGCGCCTGCCAATCGGGCGGTCCTGGGTTCAATTTCCGGGTCGGGCAGTACAAAATTTTTCTAATGTAGAGTTTGCAGTAATGGCTCGGAGTCTGGATATGTATCCGGTGTATGGCCACCACCACCCACTCACCACCTACTCCATATTGGGACGTCAACGTAACTGGTGAAACGTGGGAGTGTACTACATTCTTCGGCCTACCTCTTCGCGGATTACAGGCGTAATATGACGTGAGTACGTGGACCTCCTTTCAAAAAACTACTTTAATTCTGTATAAATTAATTCTGCTTCACGGTGGTTAAATTGAGTCTGCCCTGATATTGTACAACCAAATATTTTTTTTTTAAATATTTGTTTTACTGCGGTCATATCGCATAACATCTTCGCAAATATATGTAAACACTACAATGGAATCGTTCTCACCATTTTTACACACTTTTCCGTTGAGAGAAACTAATTATTTCAACTAAACGAACCTTGACCATCATCTATAATTTCACTGCACACCACGAACTCTTATCAGTGGTCCTTATACAAGTTGCTTGTAGCATTCTCGTTGGTTAAAAGGCCCTGGATTGTGATTGTAGCATCCGCGATGCCGACTGGGACGCTATTCTGGAACTGACTCCAACTGGACTGCACGTACCTACCTTGAGTCTGCGTCGGCCCTCTAATCTTTCCGCGTCCGTTTATTTCACGACGCTGATGTAATGAAATAGAATTCGATTCAGTTTGGTATTATAACATTTGTCGTGAGGCGCGCATTTATAGGAATTCAAAAAATAGGCGTTTCATAGCGATAGTTTCATAGCAATAATCATAGTGATAATTAAACCGTTTTTAGTTTTCGTCGCCGTTGTTTTCTATGTATAATGTTTCTACTACATAATGTTTTTAACATTTATCTTTCCTCGTGTAATTCAAAAACTGTTCGAAGTGTTCAATAAATCGCTTCAGAGAATCATGTTAGACGCGTGGTATCTTTAAAGAAAGGTTCTCGTACTTTACCGAGTTTAACGGGTGTCAATTGAATTTTATGGCGTTCTTATTCGCCTCGTGAGTTTACGAGCGAATCGGCAAAATTGTGGTCTGCGCGCGCTCTTTCGGTTTCACAAAAATACTTTCTCGGATTTTATACACACTTATTTCATTGTGACAATTGCTGGTAAAGGATAGATAATTATATAATTGCTTTTCATTTATCCCGAATATTACAGGTATAGCGTTTGTAATCAAAACGAACAATGGAGCTTGCAAATAAATGGTTTAAATTTGGAAAATTATTTTTGTAATTTCGATATAATATTTTTGATTACTAATTAATTAATGAACACTGAATATTGTATAGCAATATATTTCAAAGAATGAAATACGTAAAATTACACTTCAATGAAACTTGAATGAAGTTGAATAGATGAATGACGTACAAGTACCTACATGCATGAGATGAGATTACGTCGGACGGATAACTCCACGTCCAGTCGAATTATGTATAATTCATTGAACTTTAACATTGAACATTAAACGCGCTCAGAAAAACTTAAATACGAGCAAAAATTGTACATAATGTTGTTGGTTTATATTAATAGGTATTATTATCATGTTATGATCACACCAGGGGCCTTACGGGGTAGGAAGGATCCTAAACCGTAAGGGGCCTGGGATGGCGTGGCACCGATTGCCAATGTTTACATTCATCACATTCTTAATATAATTATGCGCGGTGATTGCGAGGACTTATAACTCTCACATCAGCCTGTATTTGGGTTAGATTGACAATTATATTAATATAATATTTATCTTTAAGGTGCTAGTGTTTGTGTAGATTGTGTTTGTACTCTATGTCAAAAATATTTTTTTGGCAAATACAGTAGGAGTAACAAACTCCGTTTGTGGATCATTGGGCTTTCAAAATAAATGGCAGTGGACAACAGCCTATTAACATCATTATCGAATATTGAAAATGACAGAAGTTAAATTTAGATAAGTATCAGGCAACGTTACAGCAGGCTGGGACTGACATGCTAAGCTTAAGTAACATAAGCCAGTTGAAAACCGAGCGCATCAAATTGGCACCCTCCATAGGTTCTGTTCACCTGCCATTTTTACGTTCGCGAAATTTTAAGACTTTATTATGATAATAGGAGCAGAGCGTCCTGGTCTGGTGCATAGCGGATATATTTTATCAGCACACTTTAACGTAAATAAGTGCTTTTTTAAGAGGCTCGGCTTCCGCGATCATTTACAGTCACTGTTTACGACACCTTAGAGAGCACAATAAAAGTAGCCCGCGTGGGTGTCCGTGCGTCACCTTTGTTTTATGGTAATACCGTTTTTATATTAAGTTGCCGCCATTATGTGTCCGGTACACCATAATATTTTCCGCTTATCAGCGACACATATCGAGTAACTAAGTAAGTGTAATGTGTTTTTGTAATGACGTGTCTGAATGTATAGTGATTCTATGGCGCTGTTGACATTGTAAGACACATTGTTATTACTTTTACCAGACACTGACATTGATCTGACATTAATTTTGCGGTCATTTACTTTTTTTTCACTCTTAATACTTAACTTACTTACTATATAGTATTTAAACACATGGAAAAGTTTTTCAAAAAGTTATTTAATGAAACACCAAGTTCACAATAATATCACCATGTAAGAACGATTCATTTATAAAACTCAATAAAAATGTAAGAAGTTAATATATTATTGCAATTAAACAGTAATCCTAAAACATACAATAAATAAATGACGCACAGTCCTTAATCAAGTGGACATTACAATTAATAACAAGGGAGTAAAGCTTGAAATTCAATAATTAGAAAATTTATTCTATAAAGGTACATAAACGCCGATTTACAATTTAATAATCTCAATCTGTATTTTCATTTTGAATAATCCTATATAGGAAGTTAAAGCTTAAACTAATCGCAAAATTCCATGTCTGATTAATCAATAAGTCAGTAAGGAAAAATGTAAATAAAAGAACGCGGGGCATATCTCAGGGAAGGCAGCTCAATCGTTGAATGGAGTACGTTATTTATTAGTATAGATTATCGCAACAAATCACACCCGATTGCCGTTCCCAAATCATTTGGTGTAACTTGAGAACGCCCCTTATATTTGATGATTGGACAAATAAATATATTTCCCGTATCCTGTTTATCGGGGCCGGGGTGTTAATAAAAATGTAGGAGACGCGAGGGGTTCATCGACATGAGAATGTAATTTTTCATGATGATTATTAAATTTTATCATTAACTTTTATACGATAAATTAAGATTCAATACAGTATTTATGTATATCTATATTAAAACAGCAGATGGAATAATGCTCAATTATTGTACCATGAAACTGAGGTATATTTTAAAATACAACTATATACAATTGATAAATACGTCTATTACCAAATGACAAGTATGATTATAGAAATATTAATTGCGATAAGGTAGAATGTACGTTTCTTCAACATTGCTACAACCAATACTTATTTTAAAAAATATAATAATCATTAAATATAATCATACAATACTTTACATTAATTTAATACTGCAGCCATGTTCTTTGCTTTATCAACGTACGATTAACTAATTAAATCCTATCAAATCGCTTCTTCTATTACATTTAGCAAATTATTTAACTCTTTGTTAAAGATTAGATACAAACTAATATTCAAAATTTATTAAAATCATTTCAATCGTTCTCTACACGAATGAAATCAGACTTTGTCTTAGGTTCTTGCTAATTATTTGAATTTATTTGAAGCAAATCGCATGCAGTGAAAGATTCAAAAATTAGAAGATATTGTCAGATATTGTAAGTAAGAAATTAAATAAATTAACAACTTTCTTTTTATTTTTTTATGTGACATGTCCAATTCACCCCGATCTCCCCAAACAGTGTGAATGGGCTCGTGGTCCGGGTGGCCGGCGTCCGTCGTCCTATCGTTCCTAATAAATTAGAAGCAGCTAATACAAGCCATGCCCTTACAGAAGACTGGTCGTGTCAACTCGCCACTAATGTAGTACCCTGATAACACCTTCAAAACCACTCATGTACATCCCACCAATTTATACTGACCCCCGAGGATCTTTAAACTCATCCCTATTACAGTGCACTACAGTGGAAACGTTGAAGTATTCGGGTTTTGGCATGTATGGCACGTTGGAAAGGATATTCGTTGTATTGAGAAGCGTGGAAATGTTGCCTCTTTTATATCGTTAGTTTAGGATTCCATGTCACGTGGTTCGTTTGTGTAATGTAAATTCCCTCCTGCTTTATTGTTGACGACGACTCTGTAATTGATTGTACTGAATTTATTGTTAAATAAACGCTTTTATACTTTTTTACATGTCTCCGAGGTGATATAATTGTTGTGGGATTGTATTAACGAGATTCTTATAATAATTCCTTATTCAGAATCAGATGTTAAATTCCAGAGAAAATTCCAGTCCGAATGTAGTTATATCGTCTAATGTATTACGAAATGCCTCAGTACGTAAATGTAGAAATTGTTTGATATTTATATTGCATACCGTCACAATATGTCAATAAAATCATATACGACATAATTGTCGTTAATTTATCTATATAATTTATAATTAGGTACTTCAGCATTCAAACTGTAAAATGTATCAAACACTTTTTTCAATTTTGTTATATATATTTTCAGTATACACACAGCTGCAAGATTGACGAAAATATTTTAAAATAAATGATGAGACTGCAACGAGAATTATACAGCTGATATGACGTTATACAAATATTGTGCAATGCTATCAAATAAAAGAAAACAAAGTTCAAAGTTCTCAGTGTAAATATGGCTCAACCACTATTCCATAGGGCGTACAATATAACCGGAGAAGAGTAGATGTACATACTACACGCTTCTGCTAATCCTTTCGGGGGAATATAAGCGGGATATTATGTTACAATTCCAAGTGAGTTCTCATTATTTCATTTCTCATTAACTCACGATCTTTTCGTCATAAACGTGCATTGCATAAACTTCAATTTAAGACGTTGACATACACAGTATCTAAAATTGGCTCGCTGAAAAGCATAGATACGTTCTTTCACAAACTAATTTTGTCCTGTGGAACTGTCTACAAAGACATGCAATATGCTAGCAATACAAACGGACAGATACACATAAGTACATATATCATGTGGATACGAATGTGATAAAAGGAACGAAAAATAAATAATTTGACATATCTATATTATAACAATAGGCAAATTAAGACTAGACGGTGACGGGTGGCCATAAAAACGGCAACAAAATCCTACAATAAACAACGCCAGTAATTGATTCTTATGGCTAAGGGCAGTTTTATGACAGTGCGAACAGCGCGGATTATGTTCCCTGACCTCGTCAATATAATTTATGCGTGTAACCGTTCGATCATACTTGCTACACTTCTCACGAAAAATGAGCGATTCTGCGACTGAGAGTCGTTCAGTTGATTTGCATTCTGGGTGCAGTATTCGAGTTCATTATTTAAAATGTTGCAAGTAACAATAAGATAACAGACATAATGTTAAATTAAATTTATTCAACAAGAACAATAATTATAAGCTTACAAATAATTCACGTCATTATTACAGTTTAAGTGTTACTTAGACCATAACATAAAATACAAAATGAAATATGTATATATGAATGAAATATATATGATATATTTGGAGCATTTTAAATCGATTCTTAGAAGAATCATCATAAATGGCATCATAAATCCTAAAGGTCTGAAATGTCGAAATATGAGAATTGATTCATTTCATTTATAAGTAAATTAATATTCCTATGAATTCCATAAATTTTAGTCAGATTTTAACATCTGCTACAAATGCGATTTTACGTTTTCGATGCAGTTGCCGTAGTACACCTTTCTAGCAGTGAATCAATCATACTATTAATCAACATAATGTTTGTTTGTACAACAAACATGTTAAGTAATAAAGTTAAACGCATCCAAGATTTTGTTGAAGGTAAATGGGGATACAAATGTACAAATAGAAGTTAGTCTGTACGAGTTCTAAATCAACTTTGTTGTCTGAACACTTGTTAAATGGCTATATTAGATGCCCTTTTGAAGTTGGGTATTCGATACCTATAAAACTCAACCTACCACAGACTGCTTTTTGACGTTTATCTTCACTTATCTTTATACACTGTGGTACATTTTAATGTGTTCTGAGTAATGAAATGTTACAGTAAATTAAAGCCGCTTAGATTTCAATACAAACTTGCTGAAAATATCAATATTCTTTGTGCTCACTATTAACACTATCAATATCTTGATGTTGATACCATACATATTATGTATATATTGACATGCCTATTTTTCTTAAGGGTTCTACCCTTCTGCTCTAATAATGTATTCGTCGTAAAGGTATTTATAACAATTGGGGAAAATAGAAGCCAAACTTCGTTTGTCAACTGTTCAATTGTCTCTTGATATTCAATTTAACATTAAATGCATTTATAAAAGTCGATTACACCCTTAGTAAAATTATAATAGCCTCTTCATAAATGCATCTGCATTATTATACACTTGTCTAACACTGTTCCTCGGTGTATAGTGTAGTCATAATGTTATGGCGTTTATATCAACGGCGCCGTTGCCTCTAATTATACTGCTGACTACTTAACGCGGAGATGATGCCCATCAATCAAAAAACAATTGTTTTATCCCATTGATTTATTGAGGCGAGATCGCATGTGAAAATTATTACGTTATGAAGATGGATAGGCGAGCTGGTTAAGGAGTAGGTAGATATTCGAGTAGGTATGCATGTACCTACGTTTGAATAAACAGTCGTCAATACTAAAGTCATTTTTGTTTCAGCTATCATTGTCATTTGTTCTGCTCTTAAAATTTGGCAGACGTTTGTCTAATTTCGAATATCGGAATAAGGTGAATATTTAAGTTGTTTTAACATTTTTTACTGCCTCGTTGTCGAGTAGTTGCAAGCGCGACTCCTGATCGAGAAGTCTTATGTTCGATTAAAATGTGAAGAGCGTATTTATAAAATATTTCATTTCTACTTATAAATCAATATTTATTGTTTTTGTTCTTGATCTCATTATTTTACAACAAAATTAGTTACGTATAAATCCTGTATGTTAATTATTTCAAAGTAAAGAGCTTTATTTTCTTGATAGAGTAAATTAATAAAAAACTAAAAATTCCTTCGTTCAAAAAATCAGTGAAAATTTCGCACATGGAGTATATATATATATAAAATTGATAATAACACATAATAAGTTTTTACTCAATATAGAGCCTTTGCAGTATCAAAAACCCACACTCAAACTTATAATATGGAAACTATGGTTTCATTATAAAAAAAATGCCTTTCTCCAGACAATGCCTTAAAACATGACGCTGAAATACAGCTTGACCTTTGGTTAATGCACCATCCACGTGATAGCTAAAACTGGTAATTAAGCTATTATTGACCGGAGCGACTTGCTTGCTCCCACGATCTTTTAAGCGAGGCTCACATTTGCCAAATAGCACACACTTCACTGACAAGGGGATGCTGACTTAAATAGTTAGCACGTAAAACAAATTGTTATTTTTAACAAAACATACTGACAAAAAATGCTATAAAATCACATACGAATTCACTATTGTATTACAAATGAATGTATTGAATTTTACACATTTTCACGGTTGCAGTTCTCGATTGTTCTAACCCTTTCAAAAACGCCTTATAGCCTTTAAACATATTACGCTGTACTGGTAATTATAAGTAAAGAAATAAAATCAGTTCGATATAAACATACCGTCATTAGGTCTAATAAATAAATACATTAAAAAAATTTTCAAATCTCGATTTCAATACGGTCATAATAAGTTACGCAATGTAGTACCACCTTTATGTGTTATTCTCAGAAGTCACTGCTTTAGCTAAAAGGTTTTCGGTTAGATAATTATATGTAATAGGGGTTGAGTGATAGTCCTTTTAAGAGTAACGCGTACCAAATTTTCGATTTATCCATTGATTTTGCGGTTGCTTTCTGAATGTTAAAGCGTTCAGATATCGATCGGCAATTTTCTTGTCAAACTGACGAGAAATGGATTCCGATCTGTTTGGATTTCACACCTCTGTATAATTATAGCTTTTATGAACCATTGTTCTGGTGAAAAATTAAACAGCTCAAAATATTTTTCTGACAGAATGTTGTATAAACGTGGAGATAATAAAACTTTCATTAGTTAATTTATAATTATTAATTATATTATTAAAATTTTATGACCAACGATTAAAAGGTAACAATCTAATTATAAATTGAAAACTTAAAGAAAATTAGTAATGAAAAAAATATATGAAAAGTTGAAACATTGTTTATAAAAATATTTAATATACACTTCAAATATAAATCTGCACACCTCTTGACTGTTTGTAAAAAGACGAATTTGCAGTAACCCTAATCGTTGCAAATTAAAGTTAAGGAGCGGTCATTAGGGCGCCGGACGAGGGGCTCCCGTTACGCCTTTTTGCTGAAGTAAGCTCGATTACCCACAGGTAATGTATCGGATACGCATCTGAGGAAAGAATTTTATATAAAGGCTGTTTCAAAACAATAAACAAACTACGTCGTTAATAAATCTAATAAACAATATACCAATATACATATCTTCACGCCAAGGCCCTCACGAGGTAGGTAGAGAGCACGATACAAAACAATAAGATTTTTTAAACAATGATTTGTTACGAAAAGTTTAGCCATTGATAATCATTTGGAAAGTTCTTTAGATCCTTAATCTATGATTCAATATCATTTAATAAAAATGTAATTATTTTACCTTTACACGTAAATATAAAATATCTATATGTATACATATTATAAGAAATATCTGAAAATAAATTTAATAATCAAGAAATAACAAGTATTTGGAGATAATGTATATCCATAGCAAAAATAGTTTCTAGAAGAGGTTTTTTTACATACATCTAAAGTGATACTATACTCGTAGTAGCGTCCGTAAGGGGAGACAACATTTTACCGGCTAGTCTCCAACTAGATAGTTTTATTTTTGCAGCATTAACCCAAGTATAAACATACATGAGACTGAACAATCCGATCATCCTATGTTAGCGCATTTCAAATAAAAACACAACAGGCTTGTCAAAAAGACTTAGTGGTCACGTCAATCAACTAGAGAGTGCAACGGAAAAAACAAGATCGCCAATTATTGCATGTTGCCCTAATGGGTTTTGCCTGTACACTGATTGCGAAAAGCAATCTATTTATCAATACTCTACTAAGATTAGTTTTTATTGCAATCCGACCACGGTTGTAAAAAATGTTTTAGGGCGGATAAAAATATAATTGCCTATAGGTATATTATATTACTTACATTTGTTTGTATTTCAATATATCCACTTCCACATCATTATGTTTGTTATGTATAATTTTTAGTACGTACCTGATTTGGTTATTTGTGTCATATAAGTGACATACAATGGACTATTATTTTTCTGGGACATTTCTGTTATACGAGTATGTGACCTAGAATTCAATTCGATTGTATAATACTCAATGTTTTTTTTTTGGCTTAGCACATTCATACTTACATGTTCTCATACATTCTGTCTGCTAAGACAAATGTAAGTCACGCCTTATGAAGCAATTTTAATGTGAAATATTATCATATTCATAAATGTGTGTCACAGTTTAATAACATAAGTCGAAAATGTTTCAAAACAATTTTAAAATTAGAATGTTCTGTAAATTATGCACCCAAATTAGGAAGTGGTATAAAATAAAATTATATCTAACACTTAATTACAGCATGTAATCTACTGGGTTGTACTACTTTATGACGTCGTAATAATGGGTTCTAACCGGGGTTGTCAGGTCGAAATCTTCTGCCACTGAAGGACGTTTTGACAGACCGAGAAATAATTTAATTACATATTAGTTACAAACTGTTTTTTTTAATAATTGTGGTGTTAACGCTTCTTTGCATAAATGAACGCAGCTGTTATATATCAAAATGTTCACATAAATAGCCCTGTTTAAGGTATTTCGTTGTATAAGCTTTGTATATAAAAGCAAATAATGACATATCAAGATTCGACAAGGAATTAGTATTAAAAAAAAGTAACATCACGCCTGTGATTCCCGAAGAGGTAGGCAGAGGAATATAGAACACTCCCACGTTCCACCAGTTACTTTTGGTGAGCCTATTGCTATACACCGGGTACATATCCATTAGTACATTATTTAATAAAACATTACACTACATTGTTTATACGTTTTTTTATTATACATGTCTCTATATCTGATGTACCAATATGTATATGAATAGCAGTGATAGCCTTGTGGTTTGAAATTCAGCCTCTCACTCCGGAGGTCCGGGTTCAAATCTTGGCGCAACCCTCTTTACAAAATGTGCGTTTTAAGGTTAAATATCACTGGCTATAACGATGAAGGAAACAACGTGCGCAAACCTGTATACCTTAGATTTAGGTTTAAAGAATTTTCTATACTCAGAAAACATGACACATCACTAATATAAAAAAATTGTCTCAAAGGCGTGTGAAGTCTGCCAACCCGCACTCGGCCAGCTTGGTAGACTATGGCCTTAATAACAACGGAAAAATAGAAGGATTGGAAGAAAATGTATGTTTTTTTTATTTCCCATTATTAAAAAATACCACGAATGATACTAATAACATTGACACTTTTCTTTAAAAGCTGATGCACGTTTTTTTAAGGATAAACAAATCTCTAGTCTTAGATTATGTTCTTACTGTATAACTATTGTATTGTATTATGACTCAATACGAAGAACCAAGGCTTTCTTATTACGTTATAAACGCAATATTATAAAGCATCCGACTTAACCATCGAATGCGCGCGGAACAAATCGTACAAAAAAGTACAATAGTACAATAATCGTACATAAGATTTTTTTTTATCCAGTCTCATCACTGATGCCGCCCAACACTAACTTTTAATAAGCTAGCGTTATAAGCCATTTGATTAATTAATTTTCAAAATAGTAAACGCGTGAAGGGACCTATCAATAAAATTTGTTTTTTAATTATACTTTATTAGACCGAATTGGCTTTGTTTTTTTAAAAGGACGCGGCACGGAAACTGTTTTGACGGATCCCTTTGTACATCTATCGGCCCTATTGATGATTTTATAAGGTCAGTAATCATTATTAACTGTGATCATATAATTAACTAGTTTCACTGAAGGGATAGATGTGTAATAATATTTACTGGGTTCTTTTTTACCGAAGGAGTTAATGTTATTGTTTTACTGTTTCCTTAGATTGTTTTTTCCATGAGTGGAGTTCACTGCTTATGCAAAATAGGCTTATTGTTGGGTATTAGTTTCGTACTGTTTATCAACAGCTAGAGCTATTAGCGGTCAATCCATCACAAGCTGCTTTGGGCCACAGTCAAGTTTTAACGATATAGTTATTAATGACTGACGGCGAAACCGCAACTGACCGCTCATCGTTACTGTAAAAATGGAATCTAGATATGAATATCGACATTGGAACATCTAGATTGGAAAAATCTGGAAAAATTGGAAAAAAAATGACTGCCTCGTTTGTCGTGTTTGTTGCAAGTGCGACTGCCGATCGGGAGGTCCCGGGTTCGATTCCCGGGTCGAACACTACAAAATT
>DWDV01002248.1:0-11846 GCA_018245615.1 Mimoniades ocyalus
TGTTTTGGATACGTAAAATTAGCAGTACAATTCTGCTACTCTAGTTAATTACGCTGTTCTCTTAGATACGAATATCTTATTACGTTCTTTGTTCCGCTGCACAGTAATTAATAGGATGTTCATAGTAAACTTTTACTAAGAACATCGTAGAATAATCCAGTACAGGTAATAAATAAACAATAATTATATAAAAAAAATACTAACATTATACTGTGTATAATGTTAGTAGCAGTATAGCTGTATTGAATAAATCGTCACGAATTACCTCAGTTCATAGAATATATAACAATGGGAAGAAAATGTATGAAAACAATATTTTAAATCTATTTCAAAATTAATAACGAAGATATTCTCCTCAGCGACCTCGCTGCAATTGGCTGGAGCTCATGAAGAAGGACCTCGTATAGGACCGAAACCAGTCAGGTTATCCCGAAAAAACACATGAGTCAAGCCGTGTTATAATATATGTAATAATAAATTTTGAGAAAATTTTCCTGCTTTTGAATTTGAATGATAATGTAAAAGTAAAAACAAAATCTTTTTATTATCATCCAATGAGTTTGAATTTTATTAAGACTGCTCATTCAAAAATGTACATTACAGTTATTGGTCTACATTTTGAATTTATATGGTATAGACTTCCATAAAAAGGGTTAAGCCACATCTAGGTGTACCTGGCGCTGATCCAATGAGACGAGTTATCGTCTGTAATAAAAGCTCGTTTGGTTTCATTCTCTACCGGTTAAAGTCCTTCAGCATTGCTCTAGCCGCATTTCCTCATGGAATAAAACTTCTGCATTAAAGATTCTTTGAATAAACGTTTTTGTAAATGCAAAGTCACGATTTCCATTATTGAAATAGGATGATACATAAAATATTAATATGTTTATTTAATTTTTCATATATTTTGTAACGTAAAATAGTGTCTCCGTTTACTACTGCTTGGTATGAAGTTATCATTGCCGCATGTGGGCATTTGCAATACGAAACACGACGTCAACTGGCTTAGAATAAAATCTCATTCAAAGCTGCTTTCCTAAAGACCCTGATGCATGATGTGAAAGCTTAGAGAGCATATCAAAAGTAAAATAATTTGATATTTTATATGTACCGTTCTATCCCCAACTCGCATTGCCCGACGCAGTGATTTAGGGAAAAAATACCTCAGTGAAGGCTTATGTCCAGCAGTGGGCTTAAACAGGATGATGATGATTATAAAACCAGTAAACATAATATTCTGCAATGTTATGTATACCTTATTCTGCAATGTTATGTATACCTTATTCTGCAATGTAAGAACCACATTTTACATCAATTTTACAAAATATGTATACATTATATAACGTTATCATATAAACATCGTCTACCACTCTTGCCTTATGAGCGAAACGATATTTTTCTTCATTTAAGGGATGTTACCCTTAACACGTAACTGAGCCATTGTAATTCACAACTGTGAAGTAAATAGCCTTCTCCGAAGCGTGCAATACAGGATATTTAATTCATTGCGGGTTTATTTTACAGTTGTTTTATAATTCAGGACGCATTGTTTCTGGTCAGATAACAACATCACAAAAGAACATCTCACGGTTTAAAGAAATAAAATATTTGTGATTATCTTTTACATTAACAATAAAATTTAAGATTTTAATAAATGATCAGTATGAAAATCGATATATATATATAAAAATAATATGAATTGCAACTTGAAATTAATCTTACAATATCGCCATGACATTATCTTAACCAATCACTTCTCTGTTTTCCAGTTTTTCTGTTATTTTCGATATTACTGACCACGGAGCTATAGTGGAAGCAGATTCCCCTCAAAACCACGTTGAAAGTAGCAACATTCTTTAAAACTGTTACCAATTCATTGTAGGAAAACTGAATAGATCAAATAATTAGAAAGTGTTTATTACCCCATAAAATCACTGAAGGAGAACAAAATCGCATGGAAGCTTTACTTACCTTGTTGAAGATACACAAATGAGGTGATTCTAAATTGGATTAAACTTGATCACAGTGGAAATAATCCCTTGCACTAGTTGGACATAGGAGAAGCAGTTAAAGCTTGAGCGTATTTCCAATGTAAACTAAAAATTACGAAATAATTTTCATTGAAAAGGTTGTTTTTTTCTCTATGTACTCGTAAATTGACAGTTTCATAAATAAAGCTTTAACAGTAAATAAACTAGCAGGATATCTATTGTATTGAAATTTGTATTGGCAATGTACTAAGGATTCGTTAATTTCAACACTGCCGTAATCCAACAAAACTAAGATACTACTAATAAATACCACCTGAGTTGAAGGAACTTCATTTTCAACAAACCTAATGTAACAAGCACCTAAAAATCTCTTCCAAGAACATTTGTTCTGAATACGATCGATAACTTTGTAAAGTTTAATAAGGTTGCTCATATAGATAGACTAGACTAGATTTGACTCCAACGCGAATCACACGAAGCTCAATCACACATTCGCAATAAAAATAAAATGTTTTCAAATTTACTTTGACAGTGTAAACAAGCAAATCCAGCTTAATTTATTCCTATTATCTTCTCTTATATTTATTTTTGTATGTGTATAACATATTATAAAGAAAATGGTATTTCAACAGAAAAGGCCAACGTTGGCGTGTAATAACGTGAACATACAAAGAAACCTCAGGTGTTTTCTTTGTATCCCATAATTACGCTGGCAGCGTGACCTTTTAAATCAGAACAAGAATATGTGTATTCTAAAGGAATATGTGAATTTTAAATGCCTACCTATATGTAGGTATACTCCATTACGAAGCATGTTTGTATTGAAACTTTACGTCAATAAAGTAATTCATAAAGTTAATTTTTTTATATATTTCTATATGTTATCGATTTTTTTTTATTTGAAATTTTATCATCACGGATATATCCATGTAAGTATACATATTGATATGTTCGTTTCCCTTTTGCTCATTAGAACGTGAATCTCAAAGTTACAAAGTAACACTAATTAACGGTAGTTCAGTTGAATAAAGAAAACTCTGAACAAACAAGGAATATTATTACGTTCCCCACAATTCCCTAATCGGTAACTTGGTCACCCATAAACGATTTTTCTCAGAACTTGGGTAGTTTTCAACAGAGAGGTGAGAAAGCGACATTACTTTCATGTTGGTTATTCCAATGTTCACTTCTCCGATTCATCCTTCATTTGTTAGTAATAACCGAAATATGTTGTCGACGCAAATATAATATATTCATATTCTGATAAGATTCGTTTGCTCGACCGGACACTGTAGATGACAAAAATCTCTTGCGCGATGGATTGACACGAGCAATTACCATCACGTCATATACGTGCGACAGCTCGTGGGTAGAACTTTCGTGTATCCACTGGTGACACGGCAAGCGCGTCACTCGTGACGTGATGTTGCGTGGATCAGCAAAATAAAATTTGCACGCGTGGATCCAGCTTTACTTAATGTTTTACTGCGTATATTTTAATCTTTGTGAATTAACGCAGCGAATGTGAATCTTCATTAGGAATAATTAGAACCGCATTAAATGATATGAAATAAAGAACTAGTATGTTCATCTACTTGCTCTTTTGTTAACGTTTTATTTCATTCTAAGAAAATACATAAACTAAGACGAAGGAAAAACATCTTGTTGGTAATATGTTGTACATTTGTCTGTTACTTTATGTTTAATTTTTCAAATATACGTTGTGGCAAAAAATAATTCGAAACCGTAACCAAAACAATATTATTCTTTCGTATGTTTTAGCTTATTGTCCTAAAAATAAATGGCGCAGTACCCCTGGAGTAAAGTGATAAATTTAATACATGAATATCTTTAGCAAAAATATTACTACAAAGTTGAATACAGATTTCATTATTCGTAAGCACTTTTATGATTGTCCATTTCTAAACCTTAGATGGAGCGTTTTATTGTCTTTTTCTTCCATTAATTGACAGTGTCGCATTGAACTTATTCTGACGCCAAACCTATGGTAAAACGCTAAATAAAACACGCGCCTCTCTCCCACAACACATAAGACCAGTGTTTCGCCGCCCAATAAAAGCCAGCAAGGTGTATAAACTCTATGACGTTTTTTTCCACAAAAATATTATATCGGAACGCTTCAATTATGCAAAACGCGTCAATCATAAAAATTGCAAACATCAACAGCGAAATAATGGTCGGCAATTATTTAAATCATTACCATACAGGGTAGCGATAAGCAAGCAACCTCGTTTAATATTTATTCTGTGCTTCATTCACTGACGTAAAACACTCTAAAATATTAATGAAATATTGACATAAAGAATTCACAGCAATTATGATATTTTCTTACTTTTTACGGGCAGACATTATCATTTTTATTATCATGATTATTTTTATTGTTCCTGATCTCTGAACCTTGCTTCCATTTTGAGTTTTTCTGAGACCGTGTAAACAACAGAACCACTGATCCAAATGCAATGCGGTATTCCATTAACATTAAAAGATTATATTAAATTGGAATTAAAATCTGGAATAGCTTCCATTATTTACACAATGAAATTAATAACAATATTTGATGCACTTCAAGTTTATATGTTTATTTAAAATAGAGTGTAATAGTGTAAAATAATAATAGTGTAAAGTGTGTAGTGTAATAATAGTGTAAAATAGAGTCTTAAGAGTATGTAATGTCCATCCTCTACGGCAAAGTACGAGGTGTTATTTTGTATTAACAAGAACATAAATTCAAAATTAAGTAATAAAGAAACAATACAAATATTATAGAAATTTCAGACATTATTCGAGGGTCCTAACTCATAATGAAAAGGGGCGCCGATGAAACAATACAATAAGCGGAGATATTAATAAAAAGTTGGGGGCGTTCGACCTTCAGATGAACCCTTTCTGTGCGCACCCTGTACATGGGAAAGCCGCGCTGTTAAAGAATGAATATTAAAGTGGCGAGTTCTGCGTGAAAATAATCAAACTTTTCCTTTACGATTCGTGATAAGTATAGAATTATCTCAATGATTTCATAAGATGTTTAAAATATGTGAACAAGTATTAAACTGTGTCTAACGTGAAATGCAATAAAATGCAATGCAAAACTAGAATGCAGTTTCCCAGTGCTGAATGACTTTCATATCTACACCACAAATGATTTTAACTGAATGCACTATGACAAAGGGTCTTTCAAGAAAGTAGTGAAAAAAGCACTCATGCTGGCAACGCTTTGGCAACTTCTTTGGTATTACACTTGGCCCTTGGCCACGGTGATCATTTACTATCAGGTGGTTTGCCTCCTGTATGCCTGATTAAATCCATAAAAAAAATTATATAAAATGTAACTTCCTTAATATAGATATATCTTAAAATATATTAAACAGTATTCAAAACTTTTATGTTTAAATTATATGTTTACTATTTAAAGAAATATTGTAAAAACTAAATGGGATATGTATCACTGCTACTTTGTATACGAGTACAATAATTGACTTTACGATTATAAAATGCCAAATCTTATACAAAGTGTAAGTGTAAAGTTAGCTTGTGTAGTATAGTTCAGGCAGGGATAGTCCATAAGGTTCTTTATATTGCTATAGTAAACTGTGCTCTGAGACGTCATTAAATCTCCGGTTTACATCGCGATAATGTCGCTACGCGGATAATGTTGGCTGCGATGGAGACTTCACTACTTAAACGTTACGTTTGTACAATATACATACCTTTGTTGATGTACAATATACCTTTAGGTATATTGTACATGTAATATTGAAATAATCGTAAACTTCAGTCATTTGAATACACTTTTTCTATATGTTGATTAGATGCCATTAGTTTTAATAAACTGTTTTTTATGTAATAGTGAAGTCTGCAAGGATTTGGCTCTAGGTGAACTCTGCCAACCCGATTCCGCAAAAATTCGATCACTTTTTGCCACAACGTACAATAATAAACCAAATCCCTAAAAGTTAAAGAGAATTCGTCAAATTCCTTATAGTCTACATAAAACGATTCATAGAATATTTCAGTTAAGCATTTCGACAATTTCATGCTTAAGACTTCAGCGGATATATAACATACTTCTACTTAGAAACAAAATTAATTATTAAAAAAAAATATTATATGAAAGACAAAATTATACAATACTCTGTACACACACCATCCATTATCTTTAATTATATTCTACGACTAGTGTTACAACTATGTGGCTAAACTATATAATAAATATATAGCTGATCGCTAACAGCTCGGAGCCTAACAGTGTCTTTATTAAAACATCGTTAAATCTTCCGTTTACATCCTGATAATGTTACTCGACATCTAATGTCGGTTATGATGGGCCTTTAAACTTTACATCGAAGGAAGGATTTCAGTACCATATTTACATACAGAAAGGAGATCACGAAAACCACCGACTCTGCGATGTAACATTTTCGGTATTAAATTAAATCAATATCTGCCACTTGGTGTTTGGATATTGAGAAAAATGTGTTTGGGTTTAAAGAACTTTATTCTCTAAAAACATTGTAGTTTTACTTATAATGAGATACAAAGATTTTTACTTTATAATTAGATAGGTACTATAATCTTTGGGCTTGTAACTACATTTTAGCAGAATTCCATTATAACGCTTGGATCTTTTCTATTTCAAAATAACTGTTGGTTATGTTTCTCTTGGACGAATATATTTAGATATCTAATTGTATGGCATACAAATACCTATTTTTAGTACACATAGCATATATACACAATAGTTAATAAAATTAGTGTAGATAGTAGGTACATTTGGTCTGTTATGAGTTGTAACTAATAAAGCATTTCGTTTGAAAATTTTTTCGTCCAAAAGACGTACATACATACACTAACTAGTTAAGAATTATAATAATATACTTTTAAGGACAAATAATAATAGCTTTATTATATAATAAGTGTTGGTATAATATAATTCATCACGCCAGTACAAGGTTAGACAGATAAAGAAGACCATCATCCCGATGTTCCTTATAGAAATGACGTGTTTTCATAACATTCATCACTCTCTTTATACATGTACTCTGGATTTTTTTTATAAATATAGGATCTATATAATACAAAATTTATTTTTATAAATAAACCACTAAATAAATCCCAACCCACGTTCAGTTATTCGTGCCGTGTCATGTTTCTCATACCCATTGAACCACGAAGAAGTTATGTTTACATGAATATGTATGTAATGTATGCATTAACATTTAACCGTAGAAAGTTTAAGAGCTTTTTTAATGAGGATGTTATAAATTGAACTCCAGAAAATGTTTCTTTGTACAAGGTTATACGAAAATCTATATTAAACAGTCACTGTAAGTGGAATAGAAATTATTTTTAATAGCGTTATAGTAATTAATTAATTATAGTTAAGTAATTGTCAGAAAAAAATGTCCGTCCAAGTGGAAATGTAATATTAAAGTCGAAATAATATTAAATGCATATATCGACGTTGATGTGGAAGAATTAATCCTCATATTTATCTACCTGCTGTATAAATGCCTACAATTTTTTTATTCGCCGATGTTCTGAGAATACCTCGGATTTCTAATACAATGCAGGAAATGATTCGTAGAACAATTACATCCATTACTTTTTTCGCAATCTGCTAACACATTAAAGCTCTAAGCACTTCAAGCAGGCAATCACCTTCGTTACATCCATTTTTTCCTCTAAACGGCGCTTGTATCGTTCCCGTTAAATAAGTGTAGTAAGCCTACATTCATGGTATTGGCGTTACAACTTAAGCCTTAGAAGTAAGTACGAGTATCTCAGACTCAACAAATTTTCTTCTCAGACTTCGTTTACAACGGAACTACTTACTCTATATTACCCATGTACATAAACCCAACCCAAATAAGTAATTTGGCTAAATTATCTCAAATGTAAGAGCTTGCGCACTTCTCAGAACTACTCGTATTTCGCCGAGCCCGCTTATCTGAAGCGATCAGATTGAGACGGGGCAAAGTTAAATGAGGAAGAAAATCTATGGGTTGTTTGGTTGATTCCCGGGTCAAGAGCTAATTCACAAACTAGTTAATCTCCGGCAAGTTTAAACGGATTTAGATTCACATCTACCGACCGATCCTACGTTGAACCCGTATTGCAAACACTTATCGGATTGGGTTGAATTTTTATTTCAAGTATGTCTCCTGCCGTGTCGTTCAACGTAAAAAAAAACGTGTCGTTCAAAACTTCGATTTAAAAAAAATCCTAAAACGTAATTATGAAGTGTCAAGATCTTTTGTACCCTACTTTTGATATAACAACTAAAGTAAAATAACAAATAAAAAAGTCACAAGCAGCTGTGATTTTTGTTCAATAATACTGAAAATACAGATCGATATTTCAGGAAGTATAAAAATATAAAAATAAATTAATATTCATTGTAATATATGTACAACACAGACTTATAATACAATTATTAAAAGCGAAGAAAAGATACGTTTAATGTTATTATATAAAGCAAAATGCGAAGGGAATATTAATTATTATTCATATAATTACATTATTTAATACTTCCGTAGCATTTCAGTACCTAAAATTTTACAGCTATAACGCTATACTAACCTTATAAAAAACACTGTAGCTCGTGTAAATTCATTCTTAAAAGGAGCAATGTCTACAACGATTAAAGTGTTTTCGCAGCAACTGCAAATTTATGTCCTTCTCTCACAGAAATGTACCACTAACAACCGTTGCAACGAGAAAGGTATTCACATTATATTTATCACGAATACCGCAGTATTACCGTCGCTAAGCCATACATATTTCAAACGTTCGCCTTGTCCCTGTGTTCTACTGGAAATAGTGACGAGAAATACCTAGATATAAATGCTAAACCGTACTATCATGTAGGTACGGTGTATATATTTTCTGTTCAATTCTCATGGTCTTTCAATCTATTAGAGAAATATAGTTAAAGAATTTTTTTCATTAGTGTTTAGGGGCTTGGTTTTTATAAAGCGGTCATCGTGTCTTAATGTGTCCAATTCATAGTGATAAGTAGTCTTAGGATTTTAATTGTTTCGTGTAATATTCTGTTTCGTTTTGAATTTTGTGCAAGATCAATACTAATAATATTTTCTAAAAATATTGCTGCACAAAAGAGTGTGAGATTTGACATTGTTCAAGTTTAAGACAAATAGTAGTGCAGCTAACTTAATCTTTAGAATGTGTTGCGAACGTAGTAAAATTAACACATTGAAAAATACATACGTTATTTACGTTTATATTTTACTGTATAACGTTGAAACTAAACTTAATGTATTACCGTCGAATTTCGACCACTACTGAACTTATAATTAGCGATAATTATTTTATTCAACATTATATTTATAATGTCGTTCGAGAACTTTCTAGCAAACATTTCACAAATTGTCCTTTTTGGCCTGAAATGCGTCTGTATTATTTTATAAAACGATTACTGTAAAGTCCAATAATACAACCTAATACAATAAAGATAATGTTGCACAGATACAGTACAAAGATTATCAGACAAGAAAAAAGGTTATATCTACTACAAAACCATAAAAAATATTCTAAGTTAATTTAATGTTTGATAAATTTTGAAAACTTCAAAACATACTCGATTTAAGTTCATAACCAGATCCACGCTCACGATGTGGATAGCTAGTGGAAATTTGAACTGGACTCAATTTTCCGCCACCGAGCCTCACGGACAGTAGGTATTGGCATCACGCTCGTATATTAGCCGTTATATGGACGTGACCTGAACACTTTTTGCTAGCGGTTATGCTTCGATTTTATATATTATAACTCATATGAAATGGCATATTTCTTTTCCTTTTTAGACTGTAGAAGCTATCTAGAGTATATTTATTGAGTGTTGTTGCTCATGCCAGCACCTAGATGTAAGCAGCTCTTGAACCATTACGATCTATCTTGAAATACAGTAAATTCAACTTCAGGGAGTCAGCACAGGTCCATCTGGCTTCTGGAAGAACAGCAGTTTTATTCGGATACCTCAATGAAATACCGATGCTTTATATCGACTTTGTGCCAAGCAAATGTTACTTAGCTAATATAACATAATTACAAAAAATATATATTATTATTATAGTTTGTACAAGGTTATCATGTTTCTATACTACGCTGAAGCTCAATTTAAGACGTTTCCTTGTAAGAGAGTTAAGTTAACCAATTTGTAGTAAGATGTACAATGAGAAATTTATCCTTTAATATAGCGATAACAGGTACAGTGTTAAACAGTTGTACGATACATAACAAGCCTTGCAGCGTCGCGTCTTTAGGCAGGTAATTACACATAATTCAAATCAAATTAACATAGTTTCGCACTTTACACTTGCTTGTAGTATATTACGTTTTCTACAAAATGAGTATGTATGTAATATGGTTATTATTATTCTGGTAATATTCTTGTATTATTCTCGTATTCGTGGTAGTAATATTAGTGGTAGTTCAAATCGCTAGATATGAATGTTTGCCTCAAATCGTTTACATTTGATGTTAACGTGACCAGGAATACAGCTTGTTCTTATTTTCGTCATAATTGCTCGACGGTCAAATGAGAAATTGTAGCCAGACTCTTGGATGCCTTACTATAGAACATTCATTTGGATTGTATATTAGAAGTATCTTCGATTTATTATTTTTCTAGTCGAACTTATTTATCTGCTTTTAATATTTCCCATCCAAATAATGTTACTTGGATAAACGCTAATACAGATATGTATGGTTTTTCATTGCTTTGAAATTATAAATGTTATGTCACGTCTGTAATCTCCGAAGAGGTAGGCAGAGGAATGTAGAACACTCCCACGTTTCACCAGTAACATTTCTACCGCTACTACAAATTTCTACTAGAAAATCTAGGAAAAAATCCATAGTACCCCCCTCGGAATTTGAATCCAGGACCTCTCGATCGGCAGTTGCACTTGCAACCAACGAGGCAGTCAATATTCTGAAATTCTAATACCTCATATTTTTGTTATCAAGTGCACAGAGAACCTGGTTAACATGCAAGGAATACTTGCATAAGTAATACTATTTAAATAAACAAGAATATAATAATAAGAGTAATGTCTTAAAACTTGTAACCATTAGATAGATTAAACCCGTTTTATAATATGAAAACTACCGTGCGACTTGGACAAATCTGGTCCATTTGCCGGGAACTAGAAACGTACTAAAGCAATTATGTACGAGGAAGCCCGTAAGAGAATTACTGGTTACCTTCGGCAAAATATACAACTACGTAGCGTTGGGACTTATTGAGTGGAGTAATTCAATTCCAAAGAGAGATGTTGCTTTGTATATCTCCTACATTTATGTTTATAGCTTTATCTGTACATCTCCTTCATTAATGGTTATCATTTACAAGACACAATTAGAGTAGACACAATTAGTATTATATCTTACACACAAAAAAAAACTTATTAAAGGAAGAGTTTTAAAGAGAGTGATGAACATAGAAAATGCATTTCAGGTCTGTAAGGATTCATGGGCGCCTGGTCCCATGTGGGGTAGGCATTCAGTGGTCTTGGCTACTTTGTAACGGACTTGGCGTAATGTTATAATAATTATAATTCGGTTACCTATATAATTCATGATAATTATATTCAGTTATAATAATTATATTCATTCAGGCGAAGTAAAAATACGTTCTCCGACCCCGTGCCGGGATATAGGATGGCTTTTTTTTTTATAATATGGAGGTAGCAGACGAGCATGCAGTTCACCTGATGGTAAGTGGCTACTGCCGCCTATGGACATTTGTAATCAACCCCAGATAAGATTACATTCCTATCTCAGGTCGACCACAGATGCGCCTCTACCCCTGAG
>DWDV01002249.1:0-11845 GCA_018245615.1 Mimoniades ocyalus
GGCCGTCGATGGGCAACAGCGTACGCGGTGTGAGAGGCCGCGCTCTGCGATCCCCACCCGTATGCCTAGCGTGGGGATTATGGGCAAAAGCCCCTCATTGGAGTGTGGAATAATATTTAAAATAAATAAGTATGTAAATATATACTAAGGATAGAACTTTATTAGTCTGTTTTCGATTAGTTACTTCCATCCTCACCCTGGGCTTGATAAGAAACAATAGTTTTTTTTCCGGTTTATTGTTGAGACGAAGATATATAAATAATATTGTACAGTACATGTATAAAGTAAAATTATAATATTTCAGGACATCTCCGTATGCGGCCACAAGCTTGTGTTATGGCAACCAAGCGGCTAATAAACCACAATGTATATTTACATATACAGATTTTTATAAAATTGTTTTTACAAGCATTTGTACAACTTGACATATTCGTATGTAACAAATTTTGTATGCAATTTTTAAAATCTTGCAAACCATATTTAAACAACTTCCTAATATCCGATTGAGCTGCAATTTTGCATACACGTTCTAAATCCATTATGGCGGCAGACTGTTCAATCCAAAATGTCGGACTTTTTATTTTTCTTGCACTCCCATGATAAATTCAAATGATGATGATGATTTCAAATAAAAAGGGTTCCTGAGAAAAATACCAAAAATAAAATGACGTCATTCTAAATCCAATACGACGGACTGTACAAAATGACGGACAAGTTAATTTTTATGCACTCCCATGCACTTAAAAGCTTGAGGCGTTACACGACCGGTTACTGTGCCTCAAGATATTAAATTTTAATGTAGGTATTTTATTATATTTTGAAAATAGCTGTGTTAATTATACTTACCTTAGTAGAACTATCCTATCTACATACACCTATTTATGATAAGTTAATACCGTGCAAAGGGTAATTATATTATACCTGTACCTATGTATACTTTCATGAGAAATTCAAGGGTTATTTTTTTACTTTTTAGTACATTTTAGTAAAAGCTTGTTTTAAAATATTTTTTTATACTTCTAATTTATTTTAGACTAAGCCAGAATTATTTGAATGAAAGAGATAAACGTAACATCACGCCTTTAATCCACGAAGAGGTAGGTAGAAGAGTTCAGTACACTCCCATGTTTCACCAGTTATGTTCATGCCCCACTATGAAAAAGATATATTGGAATAAAGGGTTGTTGTACATTTCAAAACATAATTCCGAACTAACACGTAAGTCAGGTTAAATTTTCTACAGCACTAAATAAACATAATGATAAAATTGTTCAATAATTATTATTCGAGGAAAGCATACATATTATCCGCTAATGCAAAATAATCGAATATACATATTAACTAAATATATGTTTATACCACTTTTGATATCTTGTGTTACAGTCTCACATATATCCATACTTTCACATTAAACGGAGGCCACCCATTCAGTGTGCCCTAACTGTTATGATAATGTTAGGTTCATTAACAGATACAGAAATGTACTAACCTAATTAATCTGCAGCAGCTGCAGCACACTGAATGTGTGGATTATGTGTGATTTATGTGAAAGTACCCTTATGTCTAATATAATTTCCTTTAGTACCAATAGGACATACATACAGTAAATATCCAATTCTCTAGTCAAATTGAATACATCAGTTTAAACAGCATATACAATTCATCTGTACATGATGAAATATGCTGGTTAATTTCATAATTATGTGAAAAGCCACCTTATGATATGACTATTGCTTACAAAAATTTACTCTTTACCATTACTGCTATTAGTGCTAATATTCCCATCTGAGTGCAAATGTTCTATAGAAGTGGACAACTGCTCTAGACTTTGTACTAGCTGAGCCATTTTGTCTTTTGAAGTTGTGTTTTCAAAGCTTTCTTCAGTAGGTTTTTCAGCATCACCATATAGTTTGAAATGTAATCGTGCCAAATGTTCCTGCTGATCCCTTATATTTATCATTTGTTCCATACTACAACCAGTACCAAAAGCACTTAGTTTTCCTGTATGAAAATCATCAAGCAACTCTAGGAGTGCTTTTTCCATGTGCTTTACATCTGGGGTCTCTTTTGGAATGTGTTTTGGTCTATTGTTATTTGTACGCATATCTCGATGTAAGCGACGTTCATTAACATATGATAATTTTGTCGACTCATTTATACTGTTGCCTGTACTTGTAAATGCTTGACCAAGATTTTTGGAAGTCAAGCTAGTCGCTCCACTGGACATCTTGTTACTAGTTACAGGAGAGGTGGTTGACTGCAATATCTTTGGCTCCTCTTCTTCACCATCGTTTTGCATAAGTTGTTGCGTTTCGTTTGCTTCTTCTAAATCCAAGCTCATGTTACATTAAAACATATGTTTTACAAATACTTATGTGGACAATTTAAATTAATATATTGTTGTATTATCAAGTCAGTATAATAAAAATATCACAAAAACAAAGGTAAAGGCCTTGTAATAAGTATTTAAAGATAAAGTACCTCGATCATACCACTGTTAACATAAGAGCAATTTAATGGATGTCTGAAGTGTCTGATCTGACACTTCTGACAGGCCGTCACGCCGTCAGGAACAGCTGTGTTAATGTCAACAACAAGCGCTGGTATAACGAGTGCACATTCTTTAAAACATCTTATACAGTTTAGATGGCTGATCTCTGACAAATTTTTCACCCTAATACTGTAAAAAATAATATAAGATCTTATACCCATCAATTGAAATTTTCCCCAGCTGCAGTTCTATGACCTGTGGAACTACACCGGTTAACAAATTTAGGCGCTATGGCTGTACTATTATTTAAAATTTATGGTTTATATTTTATTTGCATTTCATCATTATGATCAGCCTATAGCAGTCCACTAATCGACACGACATAGGCGTTCCCTACGGAATCATGCCCATAACTCGACGCGGAACATAAAGGTTAGGGATCGCAGATCGCAGGGTTTAACACCGCCTTGTAGCTATATCTTATCTGTATTTATGATTGTATAATGTATCTGCAGCCTTTGAGCTCTTTTGTAAACTAAGTAGAGCTGTCAAATAATTTACCGACAAACGAGCGAGGTAGGTTTTAGAAAATACACATTCCATTTAATAAATAAAGGCTAATGTCATTATTCATAAAATTATTATTATTATAAGGTATTAAAATTTCTTTGAATTTCAGTTTTTAAATCCATTTTTCACACAGTTAAGTTCGTGTTGACCTCCATTGTCCATTTTTTCTGGCCACATCCTCAATTTATTGTGGCACATGTTGCGCTCTACTACCGACAAAAAAATTAATAGTCTTTTCGTCGAGTGCATTTACCTCTAATACTGGTCATTTTTGCTACAGGTGAGTGATCTACGAAGCGATATTTGGTTGGTGCAGTTGCGTTTTTAGCAATTTGCATTTACCCACCTGTGAGTATACTATTACTGCGACAGTGAATTATATACAAGGCAACGAAATGGCTTCGTGTTCCGGGACTCTTGATCCGCATCTGCGGAATCGTTTAACAAGATTTCTCCACACTGGCAATGAAGTACCTAAGTATTTTCCGGGGTGCTGGAATTCCTACTACGAAATCGAAAATCTTCGAGTTATACACGAAGCGTTTATACGAAACCCAGCATGTTATAAAGAAATTCTCAATATTGTGCTGCAGGTAAATATAATTATATCATTATTAACACTAAATAAGATTCAATGTGTACATATATCGTAATAATATGTTACTGCATTAATTTGTGCCAGTGAAATATTTTTAACTTACTTAAGTCACTCTCTGGATTTCGCCTTCCTGTACCCGTATTGATTGTTTTAAATAATAGAATGATGGTATTAATATATATTGGTAAATATAGTTCTCGAATTGCAAATTGCAACAAATTACAAGATTGGTTCAATAAACTACATTTCCATCATGAGAGATGAACACCAACATCTTGATTGAAATTGTACTTCAGAAATTAATATGTAGCTGCACTTAAAATCTCCAGAAAGAAAAAGAAATGTAATTTTTAAGTCCCATCTAAATATGTTGGTAAATAAATTTATTTAAGCAGGAAATCTCTGTCTTAAACTACCACTGGTCATAGGTCTCACTTAATGGTAATATTTTTGTCTTTTATACTATTTTTTTTTTCTCAGTAATATATGTTTTATCATTAATAATTTATTTACCTAACTGCAAGGTCATTTATCAAAATTGTCGTATCTAAGAATCTCACATATGAGAATCTCACAGTCTTGTAAATTTTGAGTCTTTACTTTTATATTACAATTTAAGTATCATAGTATTTGTTGCAGAATTCTTTTAAACATAAGTAACACAACATCACACCTGTAATCCCTGAACAGGTAGGCAGAGGAGTGTAGCACCCTCCCATGTTCCACAAGTTATATTTACATCCCACTATGGAATAGATGGTGGGCCTGTTGCCATACGCCAGGCACATTTTCAGACTCCAAGCCACAACTAGACAATCTAAAGTAGAAAAATCTAGTAGTGCCCAACCTGAATTTGAACGCAGGACCTTCCAATCGGCAGTTGCACTTGTAAGCAACATGACCAATGAGGTATACAATAAAAATATTGGATTATTAAAGTTTAGTTATAAGTTTTAGTTATTTTGCATTTGGCTATCTTGTTTAATGGCAGGTAAGATGCAATCTAAGATGTAACTTACATAATGAATAAGACTTTAATATTTTAGACATATAAAAATGGATGGTATACAAGATTTGAAGCAATTGCTTATGCTTTTGCCAAGTGTCTTATAAACAGCAGTGACCTCTCTGCAGTCAAAGAAGCCACATACAAAGCTATTGTGAATATAAAGAAAACAGAAGAGATGATGTACATGAATAAATTAATGCGAGTTTTTCAAACAGGTATTTTTTTATTACTACACATATTTTCTCCAAGGCAAAAGTCCAATTAAATTGAGTAGAACTTCCATCAGATATTTGTATGTTAAAAGTAGAATGGGCATAATATATGTTATCATTGTGAAATCTTAATTGTCTTTATGCAGTTTCAGTGAATATATCTTTTTGTAACCTATTAACAATCTACCAGCACACATTTGATTGTGCACTGCTACCCTCATAACTTATAATGACACAAGGTCATAAAGTCCCTGTTTATTTTCTATCAAAGGTTAGCGTTAGTAACTAAAAAGTTAATAGTACAATTCACACTGACATTAGTAGTTATATATAAGAGAATCACTTAAATAAATTAATAATTTATATTGATATGCCAATACAACCGATCTACAAATATGTTACATTTTTGTTATCAATAGTCAACTACGCAAATTAAAACTGTAGGTATAATCTTATGTTATGTAAATTAAATTTTATGTTATAAAAATGATTCTGAGTGATAAATTGTCTTTATTTTTATTTACAGGGAATGGTCGCGGATGGTGCAGATACATCTGTGATTGGTACGCCAGCAAAGATCCATTGGAACTAGCAAAAGAGGTTACTAGAATCAGAGCAAGGTTTGGACGATCCCACAAAATTCTTATGAAGAAAGCTCATTTGAAAATTGATAGTAATAATAAAGGTGAAAAACAACAAAAATTTTTTCAATAGCTTTTTTTTTATATTATAAAATGTCTCATTTTATTTTATCTTATTTGATACCATCATTTGACAACCTGGTTGTTATGTTTGAGATTAAAGAGGTCACAATAAAAAAAGCAGTAGACCCTGCGGGGCAGTCTGATTAGATATTTAGATATAGAGAATTGATAATTCAAACCATTCAAAAGTTATTTCAAAGGAATCATATTTGGCTAATTGTATTCTGCCATTTTTCAAAATTTACTGACTGAATTGGTTCAAATTTACACAATGTCTAAAGGCAACAAAAGCCCATAGAATACCGTCAACCGCAGCATCCATTTATATATCAATATAATAATATATTTATTCATGTAGATTATTAGTTGACTACTTCATTGGCGGAGAGGGTTGCAAGCGTGACTGCCAATCGAGAAATGATACTGGGTTCAAATCCCAGATTGGGTAAATTTAGATTTTTCTAATGTATAGTTTCAAGTAGTAGCTCAAAGCCTGGACTTGTGCCCTGTGTATGCCAATAGGTGCAACACCACTACCACCTTCTATGTTGTGTGATGTTCTATGATGTGACATAAACATAACTGGTGAAACATGGGTGTGTACTACACTCTTCTGCCTACCTCTTCGGGGATTACAAGAATGATGTCACATTACGTTTATTAGTTATATAGTTACCATAATACAGGCTTTTCTTAGTTAGAGACCAGATAAACAGAAGTTAAGACTTAAGAAAAAAAAAAGTAACATGTCTGTAATCCCCGAAGAGGTAGGCTGAGTAATGCAGAATACTCCCACGTTCCACCAGTTACTTTTACGCCCCACTACTACACGACGTCGTCACAGGCACTATTACAAAATCTGAATTAGATAATTTAGTAGTGCTCGACCCGGGAATCGAACCCAGGACCTCCCAGTCGCAGTTGCAACCAACACGACTAACGAGTCAGTCAAAGACTTAAGATATTTGGTATTTATTAAATTATTTTATTTAAATCCCTCTTTTTATCACTAACACAAGTTACATTTACAAATAGAAACAGTGAAAAGTTATTTTTCTGTGCAGCACGAGATGCAGTTGTAAAGTATGTCATTTTTGGACTGAAACGAGCCAAGCAACTTATTGACACTGAAGAAACTCGGGAGGTTTATGAGTATATAGAAAAAGTTGAAAATTTGCGTCACTGTGAGGACCCAGTCGCTGCTGCTGCTATTGTCAGTGAAAATCATTTTACTCTTGATCATGTACCAGCACATCTCCTTACTTCACAAGATGTAAGTATTTTTATGCAACCTGTTAATATGTCAACGTTGTTTATCCTTCTACAAAACTGCTATAGCATGAGCATGGGTTTTTTTAAAGAATTATGCAAGTCACCAAAACATAACTATGGATTAATTGTTTATTCTCAATCTTCAACTTTTGGGAGTTTTAGGTCCAATACCCTGCAGTGCTTCTGTGGTTTATATGAAAATATATTATATTAATATTATTTGCAATAATGGTATAAGAAAATATCATAATTTAATTGCTCACGATATTTTTTCCCTTATGTTCTGACTCTTGACTGACGAATTGTGTCTGACTTAAGTGATATGATACCTCAGAAACACCTTATTCCCAAAGCAAATCTGAATCCACACAATAAGCAATAAATGAATAGATATTGGTGATATGTGTACCGAACCTCAAGAGCTAAGATTCCCTGTAAGAGGGGCCACAAGTGTAATACTACTTCAGATGCCCCATATAAGTATATCTTATCTTAATATTTGGCGATCATTTCAACATTAACCCTCATAAGGGCTACAACTGAGAAACAAAAATAAGTGTTACAGATTAATATTGAGATTTTGTTTTTGTCAACATGGTACATAACTCACAACCCATCATCCAAACCTGAGTTCTAGTTAAACTGTGCATTGTCTTAGTTTTAATCGATTTTTTAGTTATTAAAGTTGAAGTCATGTAGAAAACCACTACCTATTTTTTTCATCACCATTTTTTAGGTTTGGGATGCAATATTACCAGAGATGTCTTTGGAGGAAATCCTTTATAACATTCAACGTGTTCATAACATGGGTTTTCTTACCAATGAATCAACAACAACAGCAATTCTGTTGTCCTTGCTGAGCAACCTAGAGATCATAAAGAAATCACAAGTGACACCTCTTGAAATATACATAACTATGTGTAACTACAAAATGAAATGCAAGTAAGTGTATCCAAGTGGCTTGAATGGACAAAGGACTAGTCATTTAACTATAGTAGAACATAAACACTGGTGAAACTGAGTGTTCTACACTCCTATGCATTACCTCTTCGGAGATAACATGTGTGATCTTACATTTTAATTTATAGTCATTAGTCTTTGCCAGATCACATGTCTGTACTGCTAAGCAACCCACATGGTGAGGTTGGGTTTTAGACATCAGGGACATTAAAACACACCTTCAAACATTTAAAGACATTTGTCTATGTGGCTATAAGCTGTATTAACCAATTCTCACTGCTGTAAGCTTCCCATAGTTTGAAGAAGACCCTTGCCCACTAGGGCTACATTAATAGGAACCGCAGTGAAAAAAAATTCAAAATTTTATTATTTGTTAGCAGTATTTTAATTTTCTTGTGAAAACATAACCATGTCATTATTTCTTTCTACTAAACTTAGCAAACCAATGAAATATGAGAAAATTAAGATAGCTTTAGAAAGGCAACAGCGTCGACGTACCCGCCAAGTTTTCGACACTAAGACTCAACAATGGGAGTGGACAGTGACCAGGCGACATCCCAAGGAGATTAAATTTTGGGGTTAGTAAATAATTATTTAACATAATACTTCATAATAATCTATCAATTTAAAGTTGCAATTTGCAAGATAGATATTGCGTAAATGTGTACGTTGGTAGGTACATGTAACATTATCAGAAATTGGTTTTTGAAATAAATATTTTTACAGGCATTGATCTACCGCCAAACACCGCTATACTTGCGGCGCTCAACAAGCTTATCGAGCAAACCTGGCTTTTGACAGAACCCACTAAAGCTCGTTATCTCATTACAATGGACATGAGGCACAATATGTTTAAAGGTAATAATTGCCAAGATTCATTGAGGTCTTTGTTCAGGTTTTATTGATTGAAACAATGTAATAATAATTAATTTCCAAATTTGAGATGTATTTTGGATTTGGATCTAGCCACTCGGTTGAATGTATCAACTGTTTTGTCCAGTTGCAATCTGTTTATGTGGGTCATTTTATACAAATGGATAGAAACTTACTTTACAATAATTCTACTTTTCCGGCTGGCATTGTCGCCGTTAGGCTTCAATACGCAATAATTATGTAATGTCTTATCATTTGTTTGTTGCATCCAGGTCGTCATTTCTGTAAGAGCTTTGTGGTGAAGAGAACGACTAAAAGACAAATGTTGAAGGCGAATGCTAATAATAATACCACTAACTCTGCCACCATCAGCAGCAGCGCGGGCGAGGATACAGACACCGAGCCCAAGGAGAGCAAGAAACGCTTGCTGGCTAATTGCTTCTACAATACACACGTGACGCCCGGACATGCAGGTACATTGAAATATAACTCCTGCAGACTATCCAACCTACTATCAGTTATCAGATACATTAGTTTTAATTGTTTTATTTATATGTCAATCTTTTACATAATGGGTGAACTGTGCCTTGGTAATGGTAAGAAAATATTATTGACATTAAATACAGTACGTGACACATTTTATTTAAGTATTGTTGATGGTGTGAAAATTATATTAAACATTAAAATTAAATAAAAATTCGTCAATTATTTTATTTACTCAATGTTTATATATTGGTGACTTATAGAACCCCAATTTGTTTTAGCTATCTTTTTGGCTTTGCAACTTTTGAAACGGGAGAAAAAAGCAAAGTTAGCCGTGTTTACGGAAGAAGGAATACAAATTGTGACTATTGAACGCAATTTCAGTAACATTGAGGAGGCTGAGTTTGTCCTTAGGGTAAGTCAACAACCAGTTGCTTCTGCTTAGTACATTGTTATTTTAGATAGGTAGTTATCATTATCACCAGTCCAATATACAACAAATGCATTGCAACCAATATAAGATCTGGATTGGTGATACTACCAATCCCAAATTTTCAATTACCTCATACCTTTTCGTTTTGAAAATTATTCAATGATTTGTTACAAACATGAACAGAAAGCGAATCTCGGACGAGTACAGTTGGACGCGCCAATTGAATGGGCAGCCAAGAACGGCAAGAAATTCGACGTGTTCATTGACATTGTGGACCGGGTCTCGCGCTACATGGAACTGGACATGAAGGACCGCGGAGGGCGCGGGCCCGGCGGCCGCTACGGCCCGCCGCCGCCCGCCGACAAGCAACTGGTCGACCACTGCCCCGTACGTGCGCTGGAGCGTTACAGAAACACTTCTGGCGTGAAAGACGCTAAGTATGTTTTTTATTTAACTGTATTAAATAACTAGCTGAAACAACATGTCCAGTTTCCCATCTTTCACCGTCTCAGTATATACTTCCTTAAGCTCATATGCACGTTTCATTTTTTCTTGTCTCTTTTTTTCTTCTTTTTCCTTTTCCTTTGTACTCCATGTTGTCATTCCATTGTAGGCAAAGCCTGGATTATGACAACTGCATGGCTGAAAAACTACATGTCACATATAAATATACTCATATAGATATTTATTTTATACCCAGACACAATAAATATGGAAGTGTGCTCATCATACAAGTATTGGCCTCAATGGGAGTCGAACCCACAACCCCCACCATCATCGTCAGCTTATTGCAATCCACTGCTGGACATGGCATTCCTGAGGAGTCATGCCTCATAATCCCCCCATCGCAGAGCACAGCCACTTACATCGCCTACGCTGCTGTCCATAGGCGGCTAGAGCATAAACTGTGTCTAGGCAGACCGCACCACACCGCAACCGGAGAACACCAGGTTTAGTCGATTCTAACGAAAATACAGGTTGTCTCTCCCGACACGGCCTCCGGCCAGTCTAATTGGGGTTGATTTTTTCAGGTTGATCGTAATGTCGCTCGCCTCGCATCGCGTGGGAACTACTGACGGCAGCCACGAGGGCGTGTTAGACGTCGTCGGAGTAGACGAACATGTCCCCAAGGTTATCGACGCCTTTGTCCGCGGAGAGTTCAAGTGACTTACTAACACAGTTTCAGTTTGTCACTTGTCCACCCCTTTTGACAATGTGACAGCGTCCAGTAACAATTTCCAAAAATTTATTCAGAGAGACAGTAAATCGATTTAGAATATAAGTAGACCGTCAAAAGAAATTGAGAACTCTTTTATATTTTACATATTTTTCATATTGTAGATTTTATAACAAACAAGTTTACATTTTACAGGCATCCCGATTTATAATACAAGTTAAATGTTAAAAAATACAATGTGAAAATAAAGTTAAGGAGATCGATTTGCTGTTTATCTGAATCGGGCCAAATTTTTACCTCAATATTTTTTTGTTTTTTGTTCTTTATGCTTAATGAAAATCAGTAAATGATATCAGGAACTGCAAGTTTCACTAATGAAATATCGAATACGTATTGCTGTCCGTGTGTCTCATAATATTTATCACACGTAACGTGTGCCGGACACAAACAGCTATTCGGATGGTATAGGTATTTTTTTATTGTGTTAATAACCAATTGATATTTACATTGCATTACACGGTGGTTAGGGTCTTAACTGTTAAACAACAAGACAGCATTAACAATTATAGGAAAAGTAAACAAACCTTGTGAGACGTAAAAGCGTTGTCTTCATTGCCGTGGGCCGTATTTTTTATTTTTGTCATTTTACATGACGCCCATGTAGCAACCTATAGGCGTGTTCCTGTTGTGTGCCTGTTTCCGGATCTCTTGCACTCTATATTTGAAACGAGTTTGTTTGTCGTTTATTATCGTTATTTAAGTAGTTTGATATTATAATCAGTCAGCTTGAACGCTGGTTAAAACTTAAAGCTTGATAGCAACGCCTTTACCATAATAGGATAGTGAAAATGACATAACGATTGTGTAAGGTTTTTATCTAATTGTTTTTAAGAAGAGCTCTAGGTCTAAGCTTAATTTCCCTTGATTCCGTGTCAGCGCGAAACTTTTTTGTGTCAAATTTGGTCGTACTTTGTTATCGTTATTTGTTATCTGTGGACCATATCATGTGGAACCATATATTACGTCACAGTTAACGAGCTGTCAAGGAACCTGCTTCTTGAAA
>DWDV01002250.1:0-11844 GCA_018245615.1 Mimoniades ocyalus
TAGCGCCCGGCGACCGCTGAGGAGTTCGCCCATCACCTTGGCCACCGCACTGAACCTGTACGTCTCCCGCTCCTGTCAAATAATTCCTTATAGAGGAACGGACATGGTTTATGACTGTTTGTAAAGACAATATTATTAAGTCAGATGTAACAACGTAACAAAAGCTTGTTTGTTTCTCTACGAGAATTTCATTTCCAACATTACAAAGTGATCAGAGACAATTTTTTACGTCAAAAAAAGAAAACTAAAATTTCGAAGGCCTACTTGATCAATAGAAAGTATACATTGTTATGGTTCGTCGACTTTGAGTGTCTCTTAATCTATAGTGAATCGGCTGAATAATCCGCCGGAAAAAACTTCCAGCACTCTTGTGAAACAAGAAAATTAAAATCTGTCTTGTCGCAGTAAGTAAGACCTTAGTCCTGTAATGAGCACACCTGCCAAACCTACCGTGTGTGTCAATATCGGTCCGCTGTTATTCGCTAACAAATTGAGTTTTATTACTACTCGTATATACATACATGGAGTACAACCCGCATAATAGCCTAGTCTTTTCTTATACAACCCACACCTTTTTATCGTTAAAATAGTCTTTAGTTTAAAAATACACTTTTACTAACAGACATATTTTTTTAAATTTCTAAAAACACGGCCGTAATTGTACTATACATCCTGAACGATATTTAAATAACGTATGATTAGATGTACATACGTAATGAATGAATAAATATTAATCTCTCCGAATTTTTCTCGTACATTTTTATCACAACCTAATACAACCTGAACTTGCGCGGATAGAGAATAGAATGAATGTTATGTCCATGTTAGTCGCGTTCTCTCACAATAAAATACTGTATGACATGAAACTGTGAAAATAACTGAATTATAATTATCTGGCAGTGGCGATTAAAGAGAAAGTTTTGTGAAATGCATATATTGCAAAACTAAATCTATTCGATAGTTAAGTAATGTTGGGTATCCGCTGTAATATATAATCAAGAGTGACGCTAATAGAAACCAGTGTCCATTGATCTCAAATGCACTGTTCATTTGTGGCTCTACATCAACTTCCTGAATAATCGGTGAAAAAAAACATAATACAATTCCACTCCATTCGATTCCCAATGCTTATTTCTGGTATCTCGCTAACGCAACATTACACGTTACTAAAGTAATAACGCAACATTACACGTTACTAAAGCAATGTATAAGAAAGCGTTTACTATTCAATACATTATGTACAATCATGTGAACTGTCCAGTGCCGCATAACGGAAGTCTATTTACACGAAATGAGCAACGTCATTTAACCATACATTAGTGAGATGACAAAGAATGAATCATTACCGACTATGGAGATGTAAACAAAGGAAACAGTTAACGTACTCATTTGTAATTTGTGGCATAATCTATTTTAACGAACAGTTATAAGATAACATTGTTGTAAAACAATATTATCATAACTGTTAAATTTACAAAAAAAAAAAACAAAATTGAAACAAGATACGTGCGCATAACAGAGGTGGTACCATAGCATTTCTGTCTAAACATATACTTGGAATCAACTGATTTATACTGGTATTTTTTTTTGTAAACAAAAAAATCGTTAAGCAAAATATCTGATACTACAATATAATCAAGTGAACGAAAAACAAAAGGTGTTCCTAGTATTCAAAGATTTTAAATCATGGTATTTTATTCATTTATATGGTAAACTTTTTAAACATGCATTTTTGTCGAGAGAAACCGGTTTTCATTACTTAACAGAACGTTATATTGTAAAGCATACATTATAGAACCGCCATAAATATTATCCACTCACAGTTTTAATACGGGCGGCATCTTTAAGATAATATCACGTACAGTATAATGATAATATTTCTTTTAATTAACTATAAACATAGCTTTGGAAAACTACCATAATTCTTTGAGATTATTCACACATGCATTGCGTGAACATCGTTTTCTTAAAAGCATTCAATTAAAGTTAAAATTCATCGCACCAGGTTGACTCTTGAACAGGTTAATGCTATTAATGCATTTCTTTTGAAGAACACGTTAAGCAATCGCTCAATTATTTAATTAGTTCCGCTTGTTATCTTTCTTAACATTTGTTTAACCATATAGGCTCTTCTACGGTATTAAATAATTTCCAACAGAACGGTCGTTAATTTGTATTTCTACAAATCCCTGTGGAAGCAGGATGGTAGGGAAAACTCTGCGCTTAAACATGGTGCAAGCGGACATAGATGTTGATTAGCAGTGTTTAAATAGTGCTACAGCTAAACATACCACATAAAGTTTCTTCCAAAGTCGAGCCCACTCTCGCAATACGCAAGCAATCTCCCGAACCAGGGCGTCATCTTTCAGCTCTACAATGGCGGCGGCACCAGAACCCTTGACCATACACGGTCTAATTGAGACCACACATGCTGGAAATATTCCCCAGGCAGATCTGTTCTTTGTGCTGAAGCCTCTGTACCATCCTGTTTTAAGAAAAGATTATTTACTTCTTAGAAATGCTTGAGAATTAACACTAGTATAGAGGAAAGATAAAATTAGATATGATTAAATTTCATTTTAAATGAGGAATAACTATTTCAAACTGTTTTA
This sequence comes from Mimoniades ocyalus, assembly GCA_018245615.1. Lineage (NCBI taxonomy): Eukaryota > Metazoa > Arthropoda > Insecta > Lepidoptera > Hesperiidae > Mimoniades > Mimoniades ocyalus. The sequence goes on from DWDV01002250.1 coordinate 2,613, forward strand.
TTTGATGTTTTAGCCATAAACACTTTACCTCCATTTTCTTCTAGTATTTGAACAGATTCACCAATTTCCAATGGTAAGCCAGATCGTACATCTCCTTTCCAGTTGTATACAGCTAAAACAAAATATATATCCTTATATAACTTGTAGCAAAAATTTGTACTCACAACTACAACAACTATATCTATGTTAATATGTATTTATATATGCTACATGTAGCCTCCCTTAGGTACAACAATTAGTATTATATACAAATTGTAAGACCCCAGTGCACCCCTATGTTGATCTATCTAAATTTTTTAAAGGAACTGAAGTTGTACAATTTCTACATAAAAACCTCCTCAGCATGTTGCATTCCCATGATGGATGATAATGAAACATCATTAATATTTTAATTTATAGTTTGAATTATACTCTGTGCATTGTTGTGTGGCACCATTGTTAATTTACAACATGACAGGATTAGTGAGCCAATGTATAATGTTTTTTTACCCAAGACAGAACGGAGAGGGTATATGCTTTGGGGTTAAAATGCAATTGAAAAAGGATAAAATAATTTAAAAATCCCTGACTTAAATAATTTATGTGATGAGAGATAATTAACATAAAAAGCATTCATATAAGTCAATAACACAGGTATTCAACTCCCTATGAACTTGATAAGAAACACAAGAAAATCTGTCGAGGGCTACATCAATATTTTAAATTTCAACATAAATATAAGTAAGCATGGTCATAAAATATCTACAAATTATTCATGTTACTATAAAACTACAAAACTAGTTCATTTAATGGCAGCCCCGGATGGATTTTCTTGCATTTCTTATTAAGTTCATAGGGAGTTGAATACCTATGTTATTGCCACATCTTTGAGAACCAAAATTTATCATCCTACTACTGGACACAGGTTTCCTTTCAGAATGAGAGAGTTAAGGCCATAATATACCACACTAGGCAATTGCATGTGGGCAGACATCACACACCTTAGGAAATTTCCTTTTTTTAAATGAACTCTAAGTGTCTAGGTTTTTTCTCATGTTTTTCTACATTATTATGACAGGTGATATTTAATCTTAAAAGATACATTTTGTGTCCCCAGAGTCAGAGGTTGATTTCAAACCATTAGCCTATCACTGCTTATGAGTGACAACAGTTATCAATTATAAATTTATCAATGATGCTGAGAATATTTTTCTAATAACAATTCATTTATCAATCAAATATACTTGAGATGTGATACATTAGCCAATCCCTAATCTGTATTCTGGAATCTGTATTCAATAAGTAATTTTCACATTAACAATAGGGTTTAACTCATAATTCTACAACAACATAATGAAATGTATGTCATGTATGTAGCAAAAAAATGTAGCTTGAAGTTAATTGAGTCCACAGCACTACCTAACACTACACAAAACCTTTAAATAAATAAATATATGAGTTAATATTAACTACATATGAATTCTGATTAATATAGCTTTTACTCAGTTTTTTCTTTACAAGAGTGCAAATGCTACAAAGTATTTTAAATCTTCTACTTCGAATCGAAAACTGATCTCAGTTGTAAGCCGGTTTAGCATTAGCTGGGAGGGGCTGTTGTGTGATCAGCCATCATGTTGAAAGAATTATTTACAATGTCCACAGTGTGCCAGGCAGTATAATTAAACAGTCGCTACTCAGGGAGGCTCTTTTCATGCACCCAGTATTTTAAATCAAATTGGCTAAGATCTTTATACTGAAAAAATTACAAGTGTCATATATTTTTAAAGAAATATATTCTGTTTGTTTGCAGGTACAAGCCACATTATGGTTTACTTTATAAATCTGTGAGGTGTGTTTCTACCTTATATATATATATATATAAATACATATGAAGTAATCCCTCTAAAAAACATTAATGGAAAGTGTATAATTGCTTACATGGCACTAAAAACAAGAATTTAAATTTTTTAAACTCAACAGAACCTCTATCTAGAGACAAAAAAAATATAGTAATGGATGAGAAGTTTCACGGTTTATCTTTCACACAAAACTATCTATTTGCAGCTTTTTTATAATAAAAATTTTTCTGTTAAATAAGACAGCCAAGAAATGTAAAAATACATATTCTTCAGACGAACATCTCCAATTACTTAAAGAATTTACTTTAAGTAGCAAAATATATATTACATTATAAATGCCATAAGAGCTTTATAAATAACTAGATTAGATAACGTGATCAATAAATATAACTAATCTTCTTTAACATTACGTTTATTTGATCAATTTATATAATTAAAGAAAAAAAAAACTATGTAACTTTGAAGTATGAAAGACAAAGGAATTGCAGGTTTATGGAGCTTATTATCCTTCAAGGAAGCTTCTGATGTAGCATGTTTTAAGATTTGTTTAATATATTAAAATTCACGACATGTATTTACGTTTCCGCTGTAATTGTGTGCAGGATGTATTACCGATTGGATTAAAACGTCAAACTTACCGACAGCTAGTTTTGGAGATTTTGATGGTATCCACATTCTGAACACAATTATAACACACGTCGAGTTCACAAAAATATTATAAAATCATTTTGAACAGTTTTCGAGTTATTTCAAAATAATAGAACCCAATGAACGAAAAACAGAAATTACGCTCCTCTGTTGATAGAATATTGACTACAGATAAACGCCAATTTTCTTTTTTCTAGAAACATAAATGTATTCACAGATAAATATACGTCTCAATTAATTTTGTACGTAAAATAATAATTATGAATTACGTCTTTTACTACTCATTTCATAGACATTATTGAAATTTATTTTGTTAATAATTCAAAGAAAGTTTTTAAACTTAAAAAATTAAAGCTGTCTCTACTGATAACCAAAAATAACACTGATATAAAATTGCTGGCCATAACCTTTATTTATATTTCAAAATTAAATATATGACATCAATTCGCTATAAGTATAAATTCGAAATTTATACTGTCTAATAAAAAGGAGACCGCTGACCGTGTACTGTAATCGATGGTTACTCGAATATGATCGGTGTCTAGGGACACGATATCGAATGGTAATTATCGATACTGTACTGTACTGATGAGTAGTAAAAAAAATATCGTAGCCGTATAGGTATCATAACAAAAATATTGATACCTCAAAATATCGTTATATAGTAGTTTTACTCTCATGGATCCCGATCTGTTGGAATATTGGTATAATTATTAAAATGTAGCCTACGACAATAGCTTTCCACAGATTTTTTTTTTATTTGGTTAACTAGTTTACCCATTATAAAATGAAATTCAGATACAAGTTTAGAAAGTTACAAATAATCAAATCTCACGTCTTTATAATATTAAGTATAGCTTGATAAAATGTTAATTATTTAGGAGAACGAAATGAATACATTATGGAGGTAGTTAAACAGAGAGAAACAAAGAGAGAGAGAAAGAGAGAGAGTGCGATTGATCACCAATTTTTATTTTCAGCTTTTTTTTTTATTGCATGATATATTCAAACACGATCAGCATTTGTTTTTTGCATTATCTTGTAATATTTTAATGTTTATTACCAATATAAATATTAAACAACAAAGAAAAATTTACGATACGATACTTGTCAAAAAATACTTATGGAGTAAAACTATCGAATGTAAAACATATCGAGTACAAAAGTATCGGTATCGAAAGATAAGGTACTCGATACTACAAATTATCGATACTTATTTGTGTCCGCCGCTCTCATTATCAAATTTGTTTACGAAGAAAACAAATCAAATTATTGTGCTGTACTATTAACAATACTCGTATTAAAATAATAAAAATATCATTATATCATCTTACTTCTTTGGTCGATTAGGGATACCTTTCTCTTTATTACTGTTGTGGGATTTATGTAAGCTCTTTATCAATTATGTCCGATAACTTCATACCATTAAATCAAAGTACACCAGTTCAAAACAAGACAGGATGGCAGAACCAGAGCTTCCAGCAACGTAGCTGGCATCAGAATCAAAGGCGTGGTGGTGGTTACAATAAGCGGGGTAGTTACTCCCAAAGGAGTAACAGTTTTGGGGTGAGTACCTGTCATCGCTTATTGTGCATTATAGAACTGCCTTGAAATCTTTTCGAATACTGTAAGTTGTTTTTTTAGTGCTCGGATATGATATTATTAAGCTATATTTATAAAGCATATTTATAATAAAGTATTAAAATGTTTTAAAAGATACAAGACGTAAACATGTAATATTATACCTACTAATTCTCGAAATACATTTCGACATGTATTCATGAGCACATGTACCTGTTCGTTATAGGGACACTACCTGATCAAGCTTACTGACCTTAACAGTCCTCTAATGACTGTGACCCACTCATGAGCTACTCTCTTTGCACAAAGTCCTTTTAGAATTTTATTAGTGTCTTGTTAACTTTAACAATACCTCTAATTGTAATAATTTTTTATCTAACAAATGGTATAGTTATCTGAGTAATGTTCAGTAATGTAATTGTTGTTCTCATCATCATCATCAGCTTGTATCAGTTTCCTTACTAGGGTTGTTGCTATAGTCCCCAGGCTGAGCAAGCAGGTAGAGTATTATTTTTTTGTTATATTTATCTTTTAACCAATAACTTTTAATTACAGAGTGATAGCAGCAGTCAAAGAAAAGAGAGTGTTGATGCTTACTTACATCCTTCGATGTTTCAAGACCCATGGGCATATTTACGAAGAAGAAATGCAGAGAATCAATCATTGTAAATCACTGTTTACATATAATGAAGGCCTATGCATTGTGAATCATTGTGTTGAAAATCAGAGTCACATATATGTTTCATTGCTTATTTGGTCAACTGGTTGTAAGTGTGACTGCCATTCAAGAGTTCCTGGAATCAAATCCTGGGTTGGGTACTATAGGATTTTTGTACCCAAAATTTCCACTTAAAATTTTAAGTAGTGGCACATATTAGTCTAGATTTATGCCTGAGGCACACCACCTATTTCATGATGGGACATACACATAACTGGTGAAATGTTGGATTGATATTGTTTCTTTACATGTAAGTTGGTCACACCTTGACGTTGCTATCACATAAATATATGAATGACTATAAAAAATCACATCATTCCTATGTTTCCAGGAAGGGGTACATGGAGTAGTGTTGTACTCCCATGTACTGGCTATGGGCTATAAATATTTTGAATTTTACCATACGACAGTAATCTGTCTTAATTTTCTACAACACTTGTTAAATCCTATAGTAAATTTTAAAAATCGTAGGTCTGAGTTAGTTACTTGTCTATGCTAACTAGACTACTCTACCTGGGGATACTGGTGTAGAACATAGCATCACACCTATATTTTTTTGAAGGTGTAGGCAGAGGATTGTAGTATTCTCCCATAATTCACCTGTCATGTTATGTGTCTAACAGAATAAGGGGTGAACCTATTACCATACATTTGGCACGAATCTTGACTCTGTGCTCTTACTGGGAATTTCACATAGGAAAAACCCAACAATAATTTACCCAACCTGAGGATTTAAACCAGGAACTATTGATCAGCAGTTGATTCTATAAATAAAATAAAACTTTGTTTACATTATACATTCATGTAATATCCTCATGGCCCTATGTAAAGGATTTTGATCATATTTTTTATAATTTTTTCGATGATCTCATTTTTGTTTTCATAATGTTAAGTGACATTGTCATTTACTCAATATTACAATCTGTTTATTAAGTTGTTCTAACTTTGTATTTATAAACTAATAAATGACTTGTGTATTTATCAGACATTATAATATCTGATTATATAAACATAAGTGAATTATTGTTGGCTGCCTGGCCCATTGGTGCAGTGGGTAGTGAACCTGACTATTGCGCCGGGAGTCACATGTTTGATTCCCGCCCAGAAAATATAATTGTGGGATGAGTACAAGTATTTGTTCTATGTCTGGGTTTAAAAAAATATCTATGTAGGTATATACTATCATGTACATGTATCGGCATGCATATAATTTATCAGCCATCTGGTTACCATAACACAAGCTCTCTTCAAGCTTAATTTGTATAGGGATATCCTAAGATATTATTATTGCTAAGTATTCAGATGTGTTTGTATTTATAATGGGCTAACGGTTTCTTTTGTATAATCATATATATTATATTTTTATATATAGGTGGTTGTAACACAATTTTATTTTGTATCTTTAGAGACTAATTAGAATGAGTTTTAGTATGATCTACTACTATGTAATGGAGTCGTCTATGGAAGTAGTGCCTACATGACATGAATATTTTGATTTGTAAACATTTGTATGGTTTAATTAATTACAAGATGTCTTTTAAAGGTGGTCTCGTTTTTATAACACAGTGTTTTTTACAGATTTGTATAAAGTATATTTGTCAGAGCCGTAAATAGCCTTTCAGACAATATACACTGCTAGCACCACCTTTTTACGTCACTGGGCAGAAAATTATGCAACATATTTTAGCAGTGTCCCTATTAAATATGTACTTAAAAAAAAATTGTTTTGAACAAATGAACAACTTATTCTGTTGTTTTTCTTGATTTAAAAGAAATTTTTCATATTATGTAATATTATACAGCGACACAAGAAATTGATAGGAAACCATCCATCAATCCATCAGCCTTTGCATGTCCACTGTTGGAGATCATCGTCCTCAAATCAGTCTTTCACCGGACCTAAAGTCACTTTAACCGGACCTGAGGCTTCCGAATCCATTAGTATCCAGCTGTCTTTTTGAGGTCGTTAGACCACTTGGTGGTAGAGCCACTTACGCACCTTTAACACCTCCTCCCTCTCCCTCCCCCCCGCTCCTCCGCTCTCGTGTTCCGGTCGCCGCCCCCGCGGCTTCCGGTTCCCTCCGTGGCGCCCTCCCGCGCCCTCCCGCGCTCGCCCGCGCGCCGCCCGACCACGCCGTTCTCGTTGCGTTGCGTACAACAACCTTATTTAAGACTGTTCGATATTATGAGTGTTTGAATCGTTCGCCCCGCCTCCAGCCGCATCTGTTGTTCGGCCGCGGTCCCGGTCGAGTGGAGACGTCGTATATTTTGATCCCGAGGGCGCGTGTACGATCCCACCCCTTCCTCGAGCGTGTACGTGTTCTACTGTCGAAAGATTTTTGACTATAAATTAAATGCGTAATTATTATTATTATCACTATTGAAATTTTAAACGCGACGCTATTTACGAAATACAATTTAGTATTAAAAATTCAGATTAAATATATCTATATATGTATATTTATTTATTTATATACGTATAATCTTTATGACGAGTCTAGTGTAAAGTGAATTCCTCTAAACTAGAAATATAATATTGTAAGTGGATTCAATTATATTGAAAAACTTTCAGATTCGAATGTTCTATTAAAAATAGCAATTGACCAATAAAATATCAATGGACGGAATGTGAGCATCGCATTCTAATATCTGAAGGTAGTTAAGACGAAGCATGTCGACCGCATTTACGATAGTTGGATTCCCCAGTGTTTGTAGTTTTTATCGATTGACAGCTTCGCTGCATCGGAGGGACACGAAACTGTTCAGGAAATATAACGTAAGCTACGTATTAGATTTAATTTCCACTTTGAAAGCGTCTTCTTTCGTTCGCTCTGACGTCGTGCGGAACATTCGAAGCGATATCCGCATATGCCGTAACCATGATGACCAGCATGAGCGGTCGAATGGAAAATTCTAGACGTTTCTCGCACGTGTCGTAACCATGGCAACAGGCACGCCGCGCGGCGTCGGAGCGGCGCCCGTAGTATCGAAGTGTAAGTATGCTTTATCGCCTTATAAGTGCTTCTACAAAGTATGTGACTTATATTTAAAGATATATTATTATTTAATTATTATTATTATTATTATTATTATTTTTAACTGCCAATATTTCACAAATTAATCGTCTCATAAATAGCTACGTAAATCTACGTATATTCAAATGTCACCGTCATGTTAATGTGTTATGTTACGATCACGCGTGGACGCGACTGCGTCCGCACCATCGCCTGTATACCTATGTTTAAATATTTTATTTTAAAATTTTACTTTTTTGAGGAAAGTATAATAAATGATGTTTTCAAATAAATTGTGTTTACTTTCGTACCCTATAGGTGCTATGATTTTCCCGGTGAGTAAAAGATAAACTGTAGATAAAAAATATAGGGTTCATCATTCATTGTATTTTATCATTACTTCGTTGTATTATAGTAACTATTGCAAATTGAAAATTCCATTAATTCAAATACAAACTTAACCACCTAATGAACAAAGAAGGCTGCTATAACTCTGGCATGATGACAATATAAAAGAATCACAGAAAAAACTTTTTTGAATAGTCAATTATGTTTTAAAAATCGTAAATCATATTTTTTACTTACGTAAATAGAGAGATTAATGTGATTTTTATTTATTAAAAGCTTAAAAAACTATGTTCGGCCAATATTTAATGAAAGGTAAACATCATCCGTGTCATCCGTTGTTGCTTGTTTAGTCTCTTGTAATTTGCGAATTTCTTTGATTTCCGTTAATAGTAATTAAATTTGTGTTGTTAAACACTTTTGTGTAAACTCGGGAATTCATTTTTTAGAGCACAAAATATGCAAATTATTGAAATTTCAATGTACACTAACAATGTTTACATAGCCGTGACGTCATAAGCGACCACCATGATACCTGAGCGCGTTTTAGCGCGAAATTATAATTATATAGAAAAAAGTGTAATATTTTGTTACTTATGCTTAGTTTTTTGCTGAAATTAGACGTCAATAAACATTATTCAAAATGATTTCAAATTTGTCATTATGCCTATTGGAAGTCACGTCGAATGCTCCATTTAAACAAGTATCGCTCTAGCAACTGGCTTAATATCACTTCTGCTCAAGCTCACTTCAGGATTTCTTTATTTCTTCACAATTATTAACTAAAAAGAAAAATGAAATAAATTCTTCTATATGCAAGTGTAGTCAAATGTAAGTGCAATAGAAATAATTTTTTTCTACGTTTACTGGATTTGTACTAAACTTAAACACATTTTAAGTTTCAATGCGCCCTACATTCGCTGGCAAGAATTGCGAACAAATAGAAAGAAAGAAAGAAAATTTTTATTCCACCCCTATATTACATATAATAATAAAAGTACTACAAAGAGAAAAAAAAAATGTACAATAAATAAAAGATAAATCAAAATAAAACAAAAATATTAGAATTAACAAAACACAAGGGATGG
>DWDV01002251.1:0-11844 GCA_018245615.1 Mimoniades ocyalus
CCAAAATACATTTTTGTCGGTAGGTAACGACAAATCATAAGCCCTTACGTATCATTTTCATAAAGGTATTATACCTATATACTCGTAGATTAGGCGAGCCACAAGCACGTATGCAAGTGAAAATGTTACCTGCCCTCGTTGGTTGTGTTGATTGGAAGCGCAACTGACGATTTAGGGGTCCTGGCTTCAAATCCCGGGCTTAGCCAAATATCGTAAACGAAAAATCACGCCTGTAATCCCCGAAGAGGTGGGTAGAGAAATGTAGAACACACCCACGTTTCACCAGTTACGCTTACGTTCTACTATGGAATAGGTGGTGAGCCTATTGCCACACCCCGGACACATCCAGGCTCCGAGCCGACTACTAGAAACTATACATTAGAAACATTTAGTAGTGTCCGACCCTGGAATTGAACCCAGAACCTTCTGATCGGCAGTTGCACTTGTAACCAACATTGGTTACTATTGGATTTCTCTAATTATAAATTCTAGTTAAAATGTTTAGTAGTGGCTCGGAGTCAGGATATGTGCCTAGTATATGGCAATATACTCATCAGTGAGAGTGTACTACACTCCTCTGCCTACCTCTTCGGGGATTACAGGCGTGGTGTTACGTACGTTTCGTTATACAAAACATTTCGTCTATCTGCTCTAAATGTGTACGTAAATATATACATATATATATATCTTGTTTATTTTCACTGTTCAGTTATCAAGTTTTGGCTTTAGTCGTAAATAAATAAAAAGGCTACGGAGCCTCATAACGAGTGAGGACACGCGAGGACTGTGCTTGGCGCTGCCTACCACCACTCTGCGACGCGGGTTAGTAATGTAAACTATAATAAAATAATATTTCATATTATTTACAACCATAGCTAGCCTCTTGATAGTAAAATTTACGGACACTAACAACATTAGAAGGCCCGACATTAGCCTCATTTAAGAAACAGCTAACATAAAGAGCTGATAATGGGTTGTTTTAAATATAGCTACCACTACAACAGTTGACAACACGCCGATTTAAAAGTAATATTGCATTTGCGTTTACTTTAAAGTTTATAAACATTCCGAGCTTAATCATCAGAGATTATTACATTGGTAGTCGTTATAAGCGCGACGGTTGAGCTAGAGCTCCCGGGTACTATCCGATTTTGCTAACTTAGAATTTATAGTAGTAGCCAGAAGTTCTGTTTCTGTCCGCGCAATAGGCTGACTCGTTTTTCCACGGCAGGACGTATTAATTTTATTGTTAGAATTTATCGATTTTCCGAACGCAGCATTCACGAGCGCCGACTTACGGATCTTTAAACAAACTGCATTAAATCTTAATAAGTGTGAATTTTATAAGCATTATATACATTGAAAAATTTAATAAAAACATCTGAAACACTACTTTACTTAAAAATGGGAGCAACATTCAGTAGGTTAAACGTCCTAATCGCATCCTCGTAAAAGTTTCTTACTCATCGACGCAACTTTATAATAGAATCCTATTTGCTTTATGGAAACCATGATAAACGACAAGCGTGTAGTTTCAATTTTGAATTTCGAATTGCTTTGTCATTTACTGGTCGAAAATAGAACGAAGTAAATTGGTTCTATTGGGCTCGTCACATGAATATTGAAATTTGAATTGTAAACTACACTATTCAGAAATTGTACCAGGCAATAAAACTCTCTCGTATATCATTGTATACACGCCAGATTGTGCGGAGGACCTCACATTAAACAGTTAAAGGAAAGCTACATTATTGAATAAGGTATTCATTTAGTGCATATGCCGTGGTTGATCGCAGTATAGCGCAGCCTAGGCACGACTACATGCCCTGGAAACGCATGGGTACCGGCGTCAGCGGTGCGAAATTGTGTCCAGCATGCCCAGCATGGGGAACCTCACAGGGGAGGCCTACGTCTATCAGTGGACTTAGACAAACTTACGTTGATGTATGTAGGTACCTACATATAAAAATCCCTTGATGTTGCATTGCGAAAATTTAAAAGAAATGACGAACAATGCACCGTTTCATTTATTTATTATATTATTAAAGATATAATGTTATTATATAAGTATATAATATTAAGCTCCTAAGGTAAGTAGATGTCCCTAATATTATCTGTATTGCTTTCCCGCCATTTTGTATAAGACAAAAATTTCGAAGGTGTTGCTCGTATGATAGTAATGTTATGGTAAGAGCATGTGCAAACAAATTACGCGCGATAGCTACTATGGATGTCTCGGTATCTACTGACGTGAAATCGTATTTTTTTCCGATCCTTTGGTTTTGTTCCACTGTCGGAACCAAGGGCGAATTCAGCTTTAGCGCTAGGGGATGGGGTCGCATAGTCGTGGTCAAATCATAAGAAGTTATGGTTTAATTTTTATAATAACAGATACAAGTAAAAAGTAGTTATTTTATTAATAAATATAAATACTGTACTTAAAAGTACCTACCTATATATAAATATCAAAATAAATTTTCCTTTTCCGTCTTCTCCCGAAACGCGTTATCACTTCATGTAGGTACTTAAACGGGTACGTTTTTATGGACGTGGACCCAGCCCAGGGGAGAGACATGACTCCCCCCCCCCCACCTCTCCTGGATCCGCCCATGATTGGAACATGGGTCTTTCCGACGCATTACAGCGAACTTTGATAATATTCTAAACACAGTAGTAAAAAAAAGTCAGACGGCGGGTTGGTTTCTATTTGTAGCACATAAATTAAAGACACCTGGAGGTGAAGCAATAAAACAAGATGTATTTATGAAAATTTCATTTTATTTTTATCAAAAACTACGCCGATATCGTAACCGTACAAACGTCACTGCCTCCTGCTCCATGTACTGATATAATTATACCTCACAACTGCTGTAGTTTGAACACTTTGTTATATTTCATTAATATATTATTAATAGTTTTGTTTATCTCGGCGAATGAAACACACGTTTAATACTTATTCACGTCTTTCTTTAAATTGAACTTAAAATGTGAACTGCTCGATTGATTGTACCTCAACCTTAGATGGACATTTAAACTGGTGTATGGCCAAACGCTTCGTAAAAAGACCAACATTAATACTCAAAATGACAGTCATTATCACAGTAAAAATAAATAATACATACATGAATTAACCTTGGTAGAAATTGATTTAAACTGGGTTTTATAATATTCGTATACATACGAAAAGAAAAAATATTGGTATAACTTGTAGTAATTACTTTAAAAAAAGGTAAAACCATATTGTCTATGGGCCACCTTGTTCAGCGGACTTCATTAAATGAGATTGTTTATGAGCTTTGAATTGCCTTTTAAGTATTTCCGATATTTCATTCGCCAAGACAAAAGATATTTTCACTTAGGTGTGATTACATCGATATCATAATGTATAAGTAAATGTATAATAATTAATATTATTCATTACAACATATACACAACCAGCTAACAGGTTTATCAATTATTGATTACATTTTATTTTGTTTCATTTTCCGTGCGTTTGATTTTTAAAAATATATGTGTATATCTACAAAACAAATTGGTTTCCGTATAAAATTTATTAACAAAACATGTAGCCCTATTTGTTTTGAATCGAACAAAGAATTTATTCTTGTATTAAGAATAATTATTTGAAAATTCATTTAACATATCGATAATTAAGGTATTTCAAAAATTCATTTAATATATCGATAACTAAGGTGGGGTTTTATTATTATATGCTTACAAAATTAATATAAAAACGTTTACATATTATGTCGAATAATGAACTTGGAATTCATATCTCCTGACGCAATATTCATTAGTAACATAATTCATCTTATTTTTGAGATTTGATTTTTTATTTCTAATGTTAGTAAATTTCCCTAAAATATTAGGTAGCATCATTAGAACAAAAATGTTATGTTTAATAACTTTAACTTAATCATCTAACAGTCTCCACAAATTAAGTATATTCGTATTGAAACAGGTTAATTTTAAATATTTGTTATGGTTTTTATTTCACAAGGTACGTGCTAGACACTAATTATAATAAACAATCAGGGCGTGCACTTTTATAATTCTTCACAAGGAAATATTTAAAAAAAATATGTGCACAAATTCAAGTTACCTCTTCCGTGCGGTTAAAAAATAATGTATTTTAATACACAATTTGACGGAAAGAAATCACACGTATTGTAAAAAATACAGAATATTTTTTCAATTCTATCTCGACCCGGATTCTAATATTTTGATGTCACTTAAATGTACTTCGTAAAATGTCGTAAGAATGAAAATAAAGGCTCTACGTACTCGCAAAGAAACGTATAAAAATTAAACAGCAACACCTACCATAAAATTAGTAAAATAATACTTAAACAATTCTCTCAACTTTTTGGTGTTAGTAGCTACGCAACAAAAAATTACTACTACTAAAAAAATAAATACTTTAAGTATGTCGTTCATTTTCAATTGCACGAAAAATATATATGTATAATATTACATATTATGTTGATTTTTGTAAATATATAATCTAATGTTGTATATTTGCAATGGCACTTTCCTATAAATACGTAGCAAAATAAGCATGTCGACATGTTTATATAATATTTACAGGGTGCGAGTGTCTTTGAAATATATTATGTATGTGCAGATAGGTGTAAAAACATACCGTCAAAATATAAAAATCTTGCATATGGCACAAGACATCAAAGCCTGATACGGTTTGATAGTTATATTTACAATACATTCTGTTAATGTCACTAAGATATGACGCGATCTCATAGAAGTATTTTATACATGCGAGTAGGCGAGCCAAGCAAAAAGTCGTCTCGTCGACAGAGAGAGATAGAGAATGAATTTGGTACCCGTTTCAACCGGTAAATTATTATATCCGCCAGCAACTTCGCGCATCAACGCGACATTTTAACTTATATTTTATGTACGCTTCCGGCTCGCCTACTCTATCTGTATATTATTTATATGCGCGAAATACGATGATTTCATATGTGTGTGCCGGATAAAATAAGAGGAGTAGAAAAACAGACGGATTCGTTTTAAATGCAATTCTATCACTGCGCAGTATGGCAAGCTCATTGGAACTTGTTGACGACTTGTTTCACCCAACTGCTTTTAGGGTCGCTTTCATTGTTAGCACTTTCGGCAGGTGGGTCACAAATACTGCTTTTGTTTAACGGAATGTGAATATTTGAGACACTGCTGCTAGTGGTTGCGTTTCTTTGTTCGTTAATTTCAGACGTACTTCTTTGATACGTCGCCACTTTCGTGGTAATCGCTTTAGGCTTCGGCGCTTGCACTGGTTTCTTTAAATTATGACTTGTCTTAGGCTCTTGACTTTTGGACATCAATTCTATTTCCATGCGTCTCTCCATTACGGACTTCGACGTTTTTGGTGGCTCTACCGATGATCGATTACTCTCATTGAAAGTCTTGTTACCGCTCTTTCTTGTTGCCGAATCGAGACTGGCTCTTTCAAAACTTAACCTTTTTAGTTGAATATTTCCGCACTGCTGAGTGGAATCTTCATTAGATTTTTTACGTTCCTGTTTGTTATTACCGCTTTCTTTCGAATCTATTTCTTTGCTTACTTTATCTTCAACTTTACTCTTTTCCTTAGGTACAACAGGAGTAGAGTCAGATCGAGTAAATGCAGTTTTTACATTTAAATTGCGTTTAATTGTTTTCGTGTTAACCGACTCCGATGATAATGATTGTTCCAATGCTTTATGTAAGCTCTCTTTTCTCGTTACATTTGGTTTAGTGGGTAAAACTGTAGGTACTGGGACTTGAGATATTTTAGGTTTCATAGGTACTGGGGGTGCTAGTTTATGTTTTACCACTTTCTCAATGTTTCGAGCCATCTGAACGTTAGGTGAATCAGTTTTGTCGACATTATGGCTTTTTGAGGGCACAGTGGTCTTGCGCGATTGAATAGTTATTTTCTCACCAATATTTGTTATCGTTACTTTCTGAGCTTTGAAAGAAGTATTTCGTTTAATACTTTCAACTCTTGTAACCGTTTTCTTCACAATTTTTTCTGCAGTACCAACTGCTTTTACTTCTTCATCTTCCTGATCGGAGTAAACAGCGGAATCTCTAAAAACATCTTCATCCTTTACATGTTCGATCTTTTCAAATGACTTTTCATAATAGCTCTCATCCGAATGCATTTCTGTTAAATTGGATTCTTGTCCTGAAGGTTTTTGTATTGAATGTACTGTATTTTGATTACTATTTTTATTATGTACTTCCTGATAAGTACTTTCACTAGACGATGTGACGAATGATGAGTTTGAAAAAAGACTATCAGGCCTTACAGCATTTTTATTAATAAGTACATTAACATTTTTAAACGAGTCCTTTTCGCTTGCCAAAGTCGTTGGGTCTACATAATCTGACTGTGCTATTCGTGCCCCTAAGTGCTTGCTGCCTTGCATGTAAATAGGTAACTTGTTTAAGCTTTGATATGAATTGGTATTCGATTTTGAAGGTGATGAGGAGCCCGCGGAACTCGATGTCTTCGTTACCATGCTTATGCTTTTATCATAATGAGGTCGGAATAATTCTGGCTTTTGATGTATATTTTCACAACTATGTGATAAAGGCTCCAAATTATTCTTCTCTATCTGGCTCTCGCTCATTGTTGTATGTTCACAAACGCTTCTACTGAGGCCATCCGTATTTATGGAGTAAACCATTGTTGAAGTTGTAATCGGACTTACATCGCTGGAAGTGATGACTACTTTGATTTCATTTTTTATACTATTAATAAGGGCAGAATTATTACCGATGGACTTAGATTGTTCGGTTTTATTGTGATTATCATCTGGATGTTCGTCTCCAATGATGCTTCTAAATCTTTGAAGTAAATTTTTTGAATAACTTCTTGGATTTAATGCTGATCTTTTTTCCGAAACTGGACTTTTCATTTCGGACTTGGGGTTATCTAAGCCACTGTCATTTGCGTTTATTTCGTGGTCTTCGTTATTTTTGTTGGTAGTCCGATTTTTAAAACGACCCAAAACATTTTTAAGGGACAGAGCATTACCGGTAGGTTTATATATCTTATGTTCCGGGTGTATCGTATCTGAATTCTTTGTTTTATCTTCATTATTTTCTAATGCCAGAGCTTCGCATGATGATGTATTTGATATATTGAGATTTGTCTGAGAAGCAGCTATACTACTATCATTTTTATTTGTATCCAAATCAACCTTTTCGAAATTATTCTTGTAGCATCTATCAATTTCTTCTTCCAATTCCAAGGTAGACTGACTGATATCTTGCATGTATTCAGTATCTTTAGATGTTGGGTTTTTATTATATTTAAGTATGTCACCCTCACTCATATAATTTTCCACATCATCGTAACTAATTTCGCTTTGATCTGATGCTATTGTGAATGGTCGATCCACACTCATAACTTTACCGTCTCTGTTCAAGTATGTCTTACTGTTACTATTTGGTTTGCATTTAAAAGTACTCAAATTGTTTTCATCTTGTACACCAGCAGTCACTACTTGAAAGCTTCTTGGAAGTGATCCAGATTTTCTATCCCTTGATACATTAAAATGTTCTTTCTGACGACTCAACCATATTTCAGGTGTATTTGGACTTTGTTGATCTGCACTCATAGGTAAATAATCATTAGATAAGGTTTCTGGTACATCTTTTGTTCTCCTGCATACCTCTATTAAATTGTCGTACAGATTTTCTTCATTACTACTTATAGCTGGCCCCTGATTTTCCATAGTTACGTAATAATCTGTAGACTTAAAATTTCCAGCAACCTTTTCAAGAGATTTTTTTGGTATATCGTATATTCCATCGTCCAAACTGTCGTGCCGTTTTAGTTGATCAAAAGATAAATATACGTAATCTGAGTCAGGACCTATTTTATTATTTTCAGCAATATTTTCAATAACGACAGGTGGAGATGGCAGCCTTTTAGGCCGTGAAACGTGTGTATTATGTTGTATTAATTTGCTTTTACTATTGAGTGAGTGTAAATTATCATCGACTCTGTTATCTACTCTTAAGGTCTCATAAATATGATCATCATCATCTTCAGGATTATTATGTACGCTGGCTTCTGAGACTTCTACTTCATCATTTGCATCATGTGCGTCTGTATCTAAATCTTCTGACATTTGTCGAATATATTTAGGCTTCAACTTGGCCGACTCATTTTTTGTCGGTATGACTGGTTCGGGATTAGAATGTGATTTCAGAAGCCGCTGATGTCTTCGCTGTGCGGTATTTCTAAGTTGCTGTTTCTTAATCAGCTTTTGAAATTCTCTGTTCTGCATTAATAATTGTGATATTATTTTTTCCAAAGGTTGTTCCGTGTCTTCAAAATTTTCATGTACTTCGACTTGAGGTTTTTCGACCTGATCAATATTTCCTAATTTTTCTTCAACCTCTGAACCCTCGTTTATGACTTTTTGTTTATTTAAGTATTTTACTTTCTCAAGTTCATTCTTTTTAAAGGAATCCGTTTTCTCTATCAATTTTTTATAAGTCTCTTCATCAATATCTTCATCTTTACTTATCGTTGTTGGCAAATCAAAGCTTTGTATGACATTTGGTTTGTCCACATTAAGGCTGTCGCTAGACTCTGATATGTGGAGTATGTTTTCAGTTGAAACGTCTGTGGAGAAATCAGTGTAAAATTTAGTTGTACTATCTGTTCCCAGTCGCAGCTTAGCTCTGTTTTTCTTTATCTTGGAAATTTTCTTTGGTATATGTTTTGTGTTATACATTTTTATTTCTATGTTCGGTTTAAGAATGGGACTCGCTCCTCTTTTTCTACTTTCTAACTCCGGATCTGATACAATCGCACTATCGTTTGTTTTGAGTTTCTTTGTTATCTTATTGGAACCACAATTTCGACATTCAAATTCAATTCTTTCTGACGACCTGCTGTCATTTCTTTCACTGTCGCTGTCTTGAGATTTCTTCAGTATAATTCCGCCAGCATTTTGTTGCAGGCCGGGCTCAGATTTTCTTCTCCACGTGCCAATTTTGGAAGACAATTTTGATCTTTGCGGATCGTCTTTAGATTTTGATCTTAACGTGTCTATTCTAAGTTTATCACTCTCATTGCATCTCGATTTTCTTCTATGCAACGTGCTTACAGAATCTGTAACAGGAATATTCTCTTTGATCTTGGCGCATTTCAGGCACGTTTTCTGTATGTTTCTGACACTCGTCAATGAATTATTCGTATCAACTGTCAAGTCCTCCTTACTTTTGTTAGCATCGGTATAGCCAACGATGTTATCTGAGGAATGGTAGCCTCTAGTTTTGTTCAGTGGACTCGTGAACTCTTTACCGAAACTCTCTTGGGAAGACTGAAAATCTGAGCACTTGCAACCTGATTGTTTTCTCTCTATATGTTCTGCGCTACCGGAGTCTATGTAATGTAGAGCTCTGTCGCACTCAAGACATTTTTCTCCAGCGGCGTCAGAGTTTTCAGTGGCTTTGCAGCCACATTTCTCTTCGGTGGACTTGTCTTTATTGGAAAACTCCAATTCACAATCAGAACAGAGATCCACGTAGCAGTTGTCGCAGGTGTAATCCGTGCCTTTCTCTGCAGAAACCTGCGCACAATCACATTCGCCATTGGAATCGCCTCTCGCGCTCGCCACCACGTATTTCCTATTGCCCTTGTTGCCCCGCCCTCGGGCGTCGTTTTCGCACGACTTTCTTCTTTCTCTTTCTATTTTCCGTTTTTCAAGGTACTCCGGGGCCGAAAGCTGTTTTCTCATGGAAGCTTGAGTGATTAGATTGTGCGATTTCTCCGCTAACATATCATCTGAAACCAAACACATTTTGTTAATGAACGATCATTTTATTATATGTCTTTATCTTAGTGATGTTTAACTTTAATTTATTAATGGTTAACTGGGCAAAACCCCCTCAGGGAAGGCCTATACCCAGCAGTAGACTTCCATAGGCCGATGATGAATAATTAACTTGAAACCACTCACCATCTGTTTTGTTTTGCCCGAGCTCCATCACCAATTGTCTGGCGTGAGATGGTATCACCGCGTTGTAGTTCTCCAATATTACCTGGAATTATAATTTATTTTATTGATTAACACAAAATAACGTGAACAGGTTCAGAAATTGGTCACTCAGCATCAACCGACAGTACAAAATGACACAACCTATTATTAAAAATAAATTTGATTGCCAAGAGCCTTAGATTTTAAAGGATAGCTCTAAGCATATTCAATATAACTCTTTATCAGAAATAGATTTGATTATTCAATATACAATTTAGATTCATAAACCCTACATACTGAACCTACGGACAGCAATGACGATAAGGTATATTACATACCACTGAACAATGAAAATACAGTGTGAGTAGATACCAATTATTCACCAATGAGTACTTAATTTGCACATATATATTTTTTAAGAACGATTTACAAACACGTCTTATTAATTCGATATTGTATTATTTGACAGTTCATTTCAAACTTATAAATTTTTAAGTGTGAAATTAAAAAAAAAATGTAAACAACGCGTATATAAGTATCCGAACGCGTGTCCGGGTGGTCCACACGTACCCGCTTGAGCAGCAGCGTCCACTCGCGCTTGTGCCGCGGCGAGCGCGCCTGCAGCGTGAGCTGCGCGCGCGGCGCGTCCCACGGGATGGCGTGGAACGACAGCGGCGCGCCCGCGATCGACTCCACCAGCATCATGTTGTTGCACTGCGCGTTACGTACCATACTATTGAACTTGAAACATGCGCATATTCATACTACTTACTCGTAGCAACACTATCTATGACCTCGGTCTATAATTTTGTCTATTGTTACAAGTGTTCTTGCGAATGGCTGTAGTGAAATTAATAAATAAGTTTTTCTACTATTTCTAAGTAATCGTTTTTAATCACTAACTAATATATCAATACTGCGCGACAATACTGTGTATTATGTTACATCATACGCATCATTTGGCAAAGTTTCTTAGGAAGTATTGTTTCAAAAACGTGCGTTGTCATTAACTGTTAGATCCATCAATATGCATAGAAGAAATACGGTTAGGTGCTGCAGAGATCACTGAACAGTGGAAAAGAATGTCATATCCAACAGAGTCAATGACAATTTGATAACAAGATACAAACAAGAGAGAAAGTGAAAAGTTCAACTACTACTAGGTATATGTCAATAAAAAATATTTTGACAATAAATTAAGTGTAAGGTTATAAAATATTTTCACATGTGCAAATTACACTTAAATACTCACCATAATATGAGACTTGTAGGCGAGAATGCCATCCTCACGATTCTTGGTGACGAGGAGCATCTTGTCGAAGAGGAAGACGTGCCGCATCGCCTTCGCGCCAAAAACTCTGGTAACGAATAATACTAAACTTACACAACAATCGACATAATAAATAAGTAAAAATACTTATGTAAGTAATAGTCAGGTGGTCTGTGCCTACCCGCCTACCATCATGCCATATGATGGTATAATAATATACAATACCTATTTTATCAAAGGCAATCGCAATTCAAAGTAACCTCTTGATTACAAATGAACTGGAAATAAAATTTCTATACACGATATTTACAAATACCTCTTAAAATCTAAGAATTTTCCTTTAGATCTGTCAAAGAATGCCATGTCCGTCACAGTCATCTATTCATTTCAAACCCCCTTTATTTGTATTATTTTTATTTGAAATTACCGATCGATTCCTGAATATTACGTACTAGGTAGCTTTCAGCATCATCACCATCATCATCAATCCGTGCCTGTCCATTGCTAGTCGTAGGTCTCTCCAATGCACGCTACTGAGCTCGACCTTCAGCTCTTGATATCAAACAGCTGTCA